>WEKY01016187.1:39692-56139 GCA_013390045.1 Picathartes gymnocephalus
TGCTCAGTATTTTAGTACTGCTGAAGATTGAATAATAATAATAATAATAATAATAATAATAATAGTACAACACTTAATTACACTTGTAGGAGATGACTTCTAAATTAGAAGACATCCAGTTATAGTTTCACCAGGAAAAATAAAGCACATTTAATTCTTAGATGTTTTCTATTTCTTCAGACACCAAAGCATTGAAAAATAAGATATTAATGACATCATTGCTTGTAGTATGGAATCAGAAGTATGAAACCAAAGCTAGAAGATTCTACATCACATCTTTTTCTGTGTAGCTCTCCTGTGGTCTCTGATGATAAGCTATACAATTTATAATAGTCAGGAAATGGCAGAAAATTCTTCGTCCTTCTTTTCTTGTTAAGGAGATCTCTAAGTTAAATTCTCCATTCAATGTTAATGATAATAGCCACATTTTCAAAGAATGATTGAACAGTTGCATTTTTACAGTGCACACACTAATTGTTACTGTAAAAAAAATAAGGAAATAAAGTGATTATCTGTACCAGAAAGATTAATATGACTAGTTGTTTACCATATTATCGTAGGTAGATTCATAAAATGTGCAACTAAAGGTAACTAAAAGCACACCTGCTTTTAATGTTTACACATAATGAAATTTTTTGCAAGTCAAAATTTATATTTAGCTATAAATGTAATTGTCTAACACCACCTGCAGCCAAGCTCAACACAGTCACTCACTAGCTCCCACACTAGCAGGATGGGGAAGAGAACTGGAAGGGTAAAAGGCAGAAAACTCATGGGTTGAGATAAAGACAGTTTAATAAGAAACACAAAAGCCACACACACAAGCAAAACAAAACAAGGAATGAGTTTGCTGCTTCCCAAGGGCAGGCAGGTGTTCAGCCATCTCTAGGAGTACAGGGTCCCATCACACGTAACAGGTACTTGGGAAGACAAAAGCCATATGTCAAAATGTCCCTCACTTTTTCCTCCTTCCCTTCACTTTACGTACTGAGCACGATGTCATGTGATACAGAATATCCCCTAGGTCAGTTTGGGTCACCTGTCCGGGCTGTGCCTCCTCCCAGCACAGTAAAGTAACTGTATGAGATTATTTTTGTGTATTCCATTCCTTTAAAAAACGAGAAATAAAATCATCTGAAGCTCTCAAGAGAAGGCAAAGAGTTCTCGTTTGCTAAGTGACTGAGGCTGGAAGAGAGAATACAACAACTCTATATACTTGAGTCATTACTGCAGTAGCAATGGATCTGTAGAGCAAAAACGGTGGTGATGAAGAGCTCACAACCACACTAAATGAGATATGGAGGGCTCACTTTAAGTAAGCTCTACTTTGGTCCATGGACTAAAAGCCTATTAGCAGTTGGTGTCCATTTGCAGTACTCCAAGGCACACAGCTCCTGATTTAGTTTCCATATGCCTACCATAAAAAAATGCAGGCATAGTAAGCAAGGACAGAAGCAAAGGGCCACATGAGCATTCACTTCTGTTAAAAATAAAGGGAAAAATACTCTTTCTGCCAGATGGATCAGTACACAAAATTACTGTAATCAAGGCTTCCTTAACTCGTTAGTTTTTTCCATCTTCTGGATAGCATCTCTATGGCTCAAGGATATGTATTATTGTAAAATTATCTCCTGTGTGAGGAGACTTCTGGACATGATAAGGAGAGGATCAATCAAAGAATATATTGCCAAGTACAAGAGATTTTCTAATTTTATGAGATGTGGGTCAGCTAAGAGATAATCCAGATTTGTTTTCATTCACACAGCAAAAGAAAACAAAAAGGTAGGAAGGGTAACATGAAAAACTCATCTCAAGCCTTATACAATTTAGATGCCTGTGTGAAAAAAAATTTGGAAAAAATGCTCTGAACAATTTCTATAAAATATACTGAGAAATATCTACAGAATTCTATAGATTCCTTTTTTTTCTTAATTAGACAGAAATTGTAACTTTTGTTGCTAATGATGAAGCACTTTTATACTGATTTTATATCCAAACAGGTTGTAATATTGTTTTTTCCTAGAGATATTGTAACAAGTAACTTTTTTTTCAGAAAAACCTTTAAACTGCATAATACTCATATTTATAAGAGTTTTCTTTTTCAGTATTTTCAATTGAAGCTTAATATTAATATAGCTCCTTGTTTATCCTACGTAAATAGCTAAGATTTTAATTTAATTATTGCTAGCAGTGCATGTAAAATGAAGTTACTTAGTGACTAATTAAAGGCAAAGAAAGGAGATTGAAAAAAATATTGTGATTAATTTGTGGGTAATTCAAAGGGAGAGTATTATTAGCATTATTAGTGATTATTGACCTACCTATTCCAGAGTAGCAATTTTTTTGGACTTTTTCCCCCCTCCTCTCCTCTCCTTTCATTTCAATAACAGGTGCATATGTCCCCTTGGTTACACTGGCACATTTTGTGAACTTGATATCGACAACTGCATTGGAAACCAGTGCTCTCAATATGGATTATGCCAGGATCACTTGCATAATTATAGCTGCTACTGTGTGCCTGGATATGAAGGACCCTTATGTGAAGTTGAAATTAATGAATGCTCAAGTTCACCTTGCAAAAATGGAGCTACTTGTATGGATTTAAGTGGCCACTTTTCTTGTCATTGTACTGCTGGGTTCAAAGGTAAGTTTTGTTCTGTTGAAGTGCCTCGTATTACAGATGTGGTTGTCCCACTCTATGAAGAAATATTTATGTGACTGTTTAATCATAATTATATATAAATATAAATATGCATACATTTGCATTTGTATGATTCACAGGAGTTTTAACTTAATTAGCATTGAAAATCTTAGGTTGTGCCTCCTAACAGCTCCCCAGCTGACCTTCCCTCCACTAAATGTACAATTCTGAGTATAAGCTTTGATTCTGTTGGGAAAAAAATTGATGAAGTTCCAAAACACAACTTTAATTGCATTATTTTAATTTCACAGTTATGCAGCCTTAGGTGTTACGGCTTCAGTCATACACTGGATGATAAGAACAAATGTTTTGATACAGAACAGGAAAATCTAAGCTTAAGGAGGAATGAGATCAGCAGTATCTATCTCTCTGCATGTATAGAATATAATTAGCTATATTTGAGTGAGTTGTTCAGACTCCCATTCTATACACCAGAGGAAGATAGGACATCTGTCTGTCCTAGACATCTTTTCTAGGAAGAGATCAGCTGTAGATTTCTGCATTTCATTAGATAAATCCTACACAAACTGACACTAGGATTTATCCTTGTACTAATTTCTGTTTTGTGTGAATAATACTAATATTCAGACTACATGTAGGAGGCAGAGAATAATTTTGAATCAAGCAATACTGAAGTGTTGCATTTCCAGCCTTTAGTCTATATCCTCAAGAACAAGCAATTAATGCTCCAAATGCTTCTCTATTGACAATCTGTGGTATCACTAACAAAGGCAAAAATAAATAGCATAGTATGCACACTGTCATTTTTACAAACATTAACTTACAGCTTCTTCTTCCAAGCTGCTAAGGGCTTTTGCTCCAGTCCAGAGAGTGTGTGTCGTACTAGATTTTTTAAGTCCCAGTTAAACCACTGAATTACTAAGTAATTATATCTTCACTGCCATGTTTTCCATTATACATTCTGGCTAGCTACACATACTTTTAACATTTAAGCACTAACATTTTTAATTTCAAATATGCTTATATTCATTTACATATTTCATTTACATATATCTGTTTACACATTTATGTATGTGATATACACTTGCAGATTTGTTGTCCTCAATTTTAGTTGAGTATATAAACTCTTGGTCATTTGCTTACACATTTAATAAAAGTTGTTACTTCCTGTTCATGCTCATTTATTAATAAATGTGCGATAAAACAGAGAATTGTCCCTGAAGTGACTTAAATTCCATTACAATAGCAGACTTGTATGTCTGAATAGAAGTGAAGAAAACAATACTTGACTCACCTGTGAAAAACATAACAAAATGTATTTCCATCTTGCTGCTTAACCTTCAAGCCTTATTTTGTACTTTGCTGGACTTGATGGGGAACTTCAACCACCCCGATATCTTCTACAGGGACAATACTGTGGAGTATAGGATCTGCTTGAATGAATCCCTTGAATGATAAAACCCTCGAGGGAAGGGCCTAAGTAAATCTATCACAACTTCTAAGCTCAAGAGCTATTTGTCTCAAAGAGCAGACAAAAAATACCAGGAGGCCTGTATGGATGGTCAAGGAATTCCTGGCCAAATTCAACCAAAAAGAAAAGGATGCTGACAGAGGGTGGAAGCAAGGACAGGTAACCTGGCAGGAAATAGAGAGACACTATCTGAGCATGCAGCAATAAGTTTAGGAAAGTCAAAGGTCAAGCTGAATATGACAAAAAATATGGAAGATGTCATAAAAGGGTTTCTGTGAGTATGTAGATGACAAAGGGAAGAGAACAGAAAATGTAGACCCATCCTTAATGAGACCGGACATGGAAAAGTTTGAGGTAGTGCATACTGCTTTTGCCTCAGTCTGCACTGGTAAGATTGTTCTTCAAAAATCTACCATCCTGGAGACCAGAGAAAAAGGCTGTAGCAATTGAGAAACATCCTTGATGGATGAGACTCATGTCAGGAAATACTTAGGCAAGCTGGATATATGTATGCCCGTGGGCCCTGTTGGAATGCACCCGCAAATCATAGCACCATAGAATTTTATAGTCATTATAGCTGAAAAAACCCTCTAAGATCACTCTGTCCAAACGTTAAGATAGCACCACCATGTTCACTTCTCAACCATATACCCATGTGCCCCATCCACATAGTTTAAGAACAGTTCCAGGGGTGGCAATTTCACCACCTCCTTGGGCAACCTATCCCGATATATTTCCATAGAAGCAAATTTAAAGAAAAAAGAAATGTCATAATATTTCCCATTAGGTGAAACTCATTACCACGTGTATTGAATATATTGAGTTCTGATTTTTCAGAGTATAAACCACAAAAAATTAATAAAATGCTGTTTAAACTTATAAAAATGTTATCACTACCCTAGCAATTACATTTTCATAGTCTCTGAGGGTTTATGATCCTGGGATATTTTCCAGTACAAAACAGATTTTAACTTCAGTCATAACTGCATGTTATGAATCAGTGATTTGTGTCTCAGTGTACAACCAAAAACCCCACATTTATTCTTATCTCATTTTTCTGTTTGTTATGTTGTTTCTCTGCAATTTAGCTTTTTAACAAATCCAGATGTACTCCATTTTTCTTTATAAATAGTAAATTCACTTTCAGATGAAATATCAAAGGCAATAGTAAATAAGCTAAACAGCAAAACAGAAGTTATTGTTGCTCAATCATCCATACGTATTTGTGGAGCTATCATACTTTGTGTACTAGGATGCAGAGATATTGCAAACAACTTCCCACTTATTAAGTGGGAGGCGACTTGGTTTCTCTCCTGCTACTAAATGAATGCCTGGGTTATCTTTAATATAACATTATAATCAGTTCTTATTTCAGAAGTTAGATGTTAAATAGACAATTCATATCTATCTCCTGTGTCCAGTTGATTGATTAATCTGATGTCTATCGACATTTCTCAAATGTTTTGCTACCTATTAGCTAGGGATACCATTAGGCTGTGTAATGGGAATTGTCAACATGAAAAACGTGATCTAATTTTTTTTAAAAAAGCTCATTAAAAATCCAAGGCTTGGGTATTTGCACAATAAAACCAAAAACTTTGTAAAATCAAATGCCACAGTCTTCCCTTCTGAACTGTAAAGGCTACTAGTGATGGAAATTTTAATATTAGAGATATTTTGTTAATGTCTGGTGTACTTTCCCCTGCCTATAAGAGAACTTCACACATGTCAAACTTGGAAGTTTGCAGTGTGATTTTAAAAATTAAATAAATAACTTTTTAAACTTTTTAAACTTTTGGTCATGTGGTGACTCTCTATATTGCTGTCTTCTGGTTCAGTCCTTCTAATGCAGCACAATGCTTCAGAGTAATTCCCAGTTCATATTCAGAGTAACTCCTAGTCTGTCCTTTCTTCCATATCTTTTTGTTAGCTCTATCTTGATATATCAATGTTCAGCATCAAATAATTCCATCTTTCATGATGACTGGCATGTCTAAATAAATAGCACTCTGTTTATTTCTGGTTTAAAGGAAGCCCTTTTGGAATTATTTGGGAAAAAACCCATATATTTATCTAAATATGTCCTTCGTTAAAATTATTTTCTGTTTAGAAGCCCACAAAAATATGAAGGCAGCTACTGAGAACTCTAAGCAGATAGATAATGTTGTCTCATTGATTTCTCTAGGGAGTTTGTATCTATAAAATATTGGTTATGGAGTTAAGATTTGGAAAATCTTTTCATTCTGAACACATACTGAACCCCCAGAGCAAAATAAGGTCCATCATTGCTTCACCTATGTGCAAATAACAAATAACTGTATTGAAGCTCATCACTAATGTAGGTCTTGCAGTGATTTTTTGAGTTTGACCTTCAGATACTCTATACGTCATGCTCTTCAGCATTCTTTTTTTGCCCAAAAGAGGAAAATGGCATGTGAGCTTTTTGAAATCATTCCATTACTTATAATTTCTGGGCTTTGTTTTTACTTTTTTATTCCCCAATTACAGATGGAGAAGTCCATGTGATATCTGGAGTCTGAGGAAATATTTAGTGTTTGTATTTTCAGTACCTTTTTAATCAGTTTTACGTTGGTTGGATGTTTTAACTTCCCCATTCTATAATAGATGTGAATAGTATGTCCTCCATGCCATCAAGTAAAACAAATCTTGAAGGAAAATACTTGAAGCTGTGTGAAAGCCTATCCTTTTTGACACAAATAAGTTTAAGAAGACTTAAACCCTTATACAAATCAAGTCTAGAGCAGCTGATGGACACCCTAACATATTATGAAGATTGAGCCTGTTTACAGGAAGCAGCAAGATCAAGGCTGCTCCATGGGAGGCATCACAAACTAGAATCCAAGTTTAAGCTCAGTGCAGGCATTGCCATCACTAAGCAAGGCACAGTTCTGCAGGGTCTAAACAGGGAAGTCAGGACCAATGTCTGGTACCAGGGTCCCTGACAAGCCCCAGGCAGCACCAGCAATGGACAAGGTCCAGCTAGGGAAGCAAGTAAGAAGAAGCAGGAGACAGAACTAGAGACAAATCTGTAATGTGCATACAAGCCATCCATCCAAAAAAAAAAAAACAAAACCAAACAACCTTACAAGATCACTCTTGAGACAGGGAGGGAGGCAGGATTGGAAACTACAGCTACACAATAGCTCAGGCCAGATCAGCTGAACTCATTTACAATGGGCAGGATGTGTAGAAAGGACCTTGGTGGGTCTGCTTCAGTCACCTTGGGTCTGCTAGTGCTCTCTGATAGCTGCTTTGTAGGAATTGACTGAAGTAGGGTCATCTGGAAAAATGGAATCATTGGTTTTGCTGACAAAGGAAGGCAATCAGTTCAGTATTTTTCCCACACCAGTTCTGCATTTGAAACACCTGCTTCCATTTCCATCCATACAGTTCGTATCTCGATAGGACTTAGCCATCCCGGAAGAACAGCTCATGTCTGCTCCCACATTTCCACCACACATCAAGTGTGGGCTGGGTGTGCAGGTCGGGGCATTGGGTAGTGCAACCTTTTCAGGGGCTCTGGCTGGCTTTTTCTGCTAGGGAAGATTGATTATTGCCAGCACATTGTGCCAGTGCAACCTGTCAGATGTACAATGCTATCCCATGGACGTAGGCCTGGGCTCTGGGCAGCTTATATTTAAAGAGTCACTGACTTAAAACTCTTTCATAGAAGCTAAGAGGATGGAGTGGTTTGACACATCATATGAATTGTTTTCAATCTGCAATAGGCATTCACAGACAGGATTACTCTGTATGAGGTAAATAAAAATTACATTTGTTTTGGATTTTTAACTACTACAATATCTTACACAGAAAAGACCTTGAAGAAATTTTAAAAAATGACCAAGCGTGTAGAACAACAAAGTTGAGAAAAAGAAATGTCTGTCAAGTTCACTAAAGCCTTACCTGGACAGTCTGACTTTCTTTTTCATAACTGCATTTTCTGCAAAGTCAGCAGAAACATTACTCAACTTGATATATCTCTTATCTAACAGAATAGCTTATGTTGCTTAGCAAGCAACAAAATTACACAATTCCTTATCAGGTACATGAATGCTTTGCAATTATACACATTTTACAAAATGGTGAACAGTAAGACAGGAGTATTGTGAAGACAGTCCTCAAATACATTGTTAATATTTTGGCTATGTGTTGAACTTTATAATACCCTTGTGGTTTGCTTTTTTTTTTCTTCTTTAATAGTACTTTTTAAAGTTTACATTAAGCAGAATTTTAAATCATTTGCTTATTCATATGATCTCAGAATAGAAAGATTAACTTTATGTCTTGAATATCTCCTCAAGAAAGGAATTTTAGTCCAAAAAAATATTCTTACACATCCTTTTTTTAATTGTGGTCATTCTGTGTGCCTTTACATTGTCAAACTTTATATTTCCTTTTGCCTATAAAACAAAAGTTGGTATAAACAGTATTTAAAAGAAACTTTGTATTTTGATTTTTTGCATGTGTTTTGTGATTCAGATAGAAATATTATAGTGGTGTTGGCACTTAATAAAAGATATTTTAAATAGAATGTCTATTACATTAAGAAAATAAGCTCTCAAATTATTTCAGTTTTGTTCTAATTTCTAAATGAATTTCAGATATGTTTGAATATTATGTTTGAGAACAGTTTGAGATAAACTTATTTTGATATCAAAAGCCTTCTCAGTTTTGTGTATATTCTATAAAATCTAACAATAGTTTGATAGGTTCAGATAAAGTGCAAAGTTAATGTCTTTAAGTTAAGCAGAAAAAAAAATCCAAAGTTTGAAAGGCAAAAACTTTCAATCTAGTGATCTTACAGAGTTACACTTCTGAAGGTAAAGAATATTCAATTAGACTTCATCCAGTAGACTTATGAAACTTAATTGTTTTTGTTGTCTTTCATCTGCAGTTATATTTACTCGAGAACTTCAGAGTCCCTCCATTTGCTAAAATAACATGACTATATTAAAGAGAGTAAGTGATATTAGTAACACTGGAGGAGGAGGGTGAAATATCTTTGCTAATTTTTTTAGCATTCACCTACTCAGGTCCTTACGTTATCCTCAACACCTTTGTGCTCCTGCAGAATAATGTCTTGTGTATCATCAATGTGCCGGTAGAAAATGTTGCTGTTAAAGATCAGGCAATGCAATTTGCAAGAGTGACAAGCTTTCCTGTAATTGACTGTTATATATTTGAGAATACTGCAATTTTATACAGCATAAAATATTCTACAGCATTAATAGAAGCAGACTTGGCTCATGGTAATTTTTAACATTCTCTTTGTACTTCAGAATTGGTGATATGATGCCTTTAAAGTGTATAGGAACTCAGACCTTAAGCTATGATTTATTAAATAGCTAATTAAATATTATGTTTTGCTAGTAATTATGTTTGGATGTGTTGTATTAATTTTAACCTTAAAAGCATAAACCAAAAAGATAATTATATTAACATACTTTGATGTTGGAAGTAATTTGTAGCCAATTAACAATCTCTGTCTGACTTTCAAAGAAGGTTCTCATCATATATTTCAAATGTGTAGTTGAGAAGAGCTGCATACAGAAAACAAAAAAGGCTTCTCTGTATCTGTCCAGCTTTTTTCATGTCTCAAATAATCAGAAAATATGGTCTCACAGTAGCTTCATAGATTCGTTGATTGTCTCTGAAATATTTTTAAAATACTGCCAACATATTAGATTTGCAGTGTGAGAATATGAATTCCTAAATTCCCCCTTGCATGATATCTTGGATATCATCAGTATATAGGATGATCTCATTCTATTATTTCCCTTAAAACTGTTTTTGCTTTAACCTTTAACAATTCGAGGGTGGTGAAAGAATGTGTGTCAAGGAGTTTTTTTAGTACATGCTTCAACTTGCCTATGGCTTGTGGCCAGATAATTTACTTCTGGAAGAAACTCTGTTTGTGATACTTGTGCTATTCTCCACCTGCCTATCCAGAGGAAGAGAACAGATGCCAATGCATTTTTATTTATCTCTCTCAAAAGAGACCCACCATAATCAGAGATCTGAACTAGAAAGCATAAGTAATGCAAAATACTAGAATTAGATCAGAAAGGTAGTATATAGTGCTATTACCTTATCAGCACTTCAAAGAAAATTCTTCAAAAAAATTTAAGAACTTCAAAATTAATTTATTTGTCAGCCAGTCCATGCTTTTCACACTACTGACTTGCTATAATTACTGAATGTGATTTGTCTCCACATTCCTATGGCTGGATGTAGTGGGTTGGCCCTGGCTGGACACCAGGCCCCCACCAAATCCTCTATCACTCCCCTCTGCAACAGGATAGGGGAGAGAAAATATAATGAAGGGTTCATGGGTAGAGACAAGGAGAGATCACTCACCAAATACCATCACAGACAAAGCAGACTAAAGATATTAATTGAATTTACTACTAATAAATTCAGAGCAGGATAATGAGAAGTAAAATAAGACCTTTAAAAACACCTTCCCCCATCCGTCGCTCCTTCCCAGCTCTACCTGCTCCCCACCAACAGCACAGGAAGACAGGGAATGTGGGTTATGGTCAGTTCATCATCTGTGGCTTCTCCTGCTGCTCAGGGAGAGGAATCCTTTCTCTGCTCCATCACGGGGTCCTTCCAACAAGAGATAGTTCTCCATGAGCTTCTCCAATGTGAGTCCATCCCATCGGCGATAGTTTCCCACCAACTACTTCAACGTGGTCATTCTTCCATGGGGTGCAGTCCTTCAAGGACAGGCTGCTCCAGCGTGGGTCCTCCACATGGAGACAAGTCCTACCAGGAACCCTGCTACGGTGTGGGTTTGTCTGTCCATGGGTCTGCAGGTCCCTGCCAGGACCCTGCTCCAGCACAGGCCTCCCATGGGGTCACAGCTTCCTCTCAGGCATCCACCTGCTCCAGTGTGGGTCTCCTCCCTGGGCTGCAGGTGGATCTCTGTATCCCTGTGGATCCCCATGGGCTGCAGGGGCACAGCTGCCTCACCATGGGCTGCACCACGGGCTGCAGGGGAATCTCTGCCCTGGCACCTGGAGCACCTCCTGCTCCTCCTTCTGCACTGACCTTGGAGTCTGCAGAGCTGTTCCTCTCACATATTCCCACTCTGCTCTTGTCTGGCTGCAGTTACACCTACAAAATAGGTTTTTCCTTCTTCTTAAATGTGTTATCCACCCCTGTGCCCCTCCCTCTACCAAAACCCAGCCATACAAACACCGGAAATAGCTTTTCCTGTTACATACCAAAGCAATCCCTTTTGTAGATTACAAAGCTACATTTCACTATGCTTCCTAGCTTTGCTCTTAATTATTTCATTCCCTCTTATCTGCATTTTGCCTCATTAAATGTTCTTTACTGATTTGATTATACTCCTCCTTTGTATTACATGGAGGAAGAGAAATGTCTAATATTACAGTACTGATAACTTGCTGTAGAACATAGGCTGAGCTGTTGTATTAAATATAAATGTCTGTAAATTAGTGTTGGCCTGGCTTTCATATGCAATACTACTCCACAGTTCTGTTTCAAAGGTGTCAGAGAGAAAAATGAAAGAAAATTATTGACAAAACTGGACAAAAATTGCTTGAATGCTGTAGATTTGTGTACTGGAAAAAAAGCTTCAGGATTATGTTTAACTTCAGTAGGAAAGCTTTCTATTTTCCTGATTGTAATGCTTCCAACTTTGCCTGTCAAAATGGACTTCCCTGTAACCAATGAAGCAGAAAAATTCATGACACACAGGGAGTCCACCAGTAGTCCTGTGTACCCATGTGCTGTGGCCAGTGGGGTCACCATGTAAACTGTGACAATCCTATAGACTTTTTTCATTACGAATATACCTCTATGATTTGAACATGTCAGCATATTTGTCTTTTTTTTTTAAATTCAAATTTTCAGGAGAAACATGTTCTGTTCCCATCAGTGAGTGTCAAGACAGACCCTGTTGGAATGGAGGAACCTGTGAAGAGGACATGAATGGCTTCAAATGCAATTGCCCCTTTGGTAAGCATTTATACTTTTTATATAATTGCTACATTGTTATAGTATGGGAGTCCCTCATTTGCTAGTCAAGTGCTATAATGTCTTGTACAATGCAAGCATCCTGCTTGCATTTTGAAATGTACAGAGCTAGTTATTTAGACTAAAAATAAATTCTTTTTCTCTAATTTGTCATAAGAAATTCTTAAAAATTATAGATTAGTTAGATAAAGAAGTACTTGTAGTACTGGAACATATTGGGAAAGAAATATGACAGAACTGAAGATTTTAAATTATTTACTGAATATTTGTATAGACACCTTATAGCAACACATTCTTTCAAAAAATGTAGGGTTTAGGCAGCAAAATGTTGAAATTTAGCAAACATAAAACCCCTAGTCTTTCAAATCCTATTCCATTGGCCAAATTACTAATTCCTAAAAGAACTCAACGTTGCTCTAATGTTTTATGACCTCAATCTGGTTGCCTGATCTTTGTGGCACCTGAAATGTCCTGAAGTATCCAAGGTATTGTATAAGGCTGGAATATATTCTAGAGGTTATAAGGGACACCCAAGATTCATCAGGTCAGGTGGCAAGTGAAATAATAACACAAAAAGACCAATCAAAATTAGGGAGAAAGATATATAATGCTGAAGATTTTACTTTGCTAATTATATATATGGTTTAATTTGAGATTTTATATGTTATTTTTTGTTGACTAAGAAAACATAGAAGAAGGTGGGTTAGAAATTCCTAACCTGAGAATTCTTTTGACCAAAGGAGCCTGGGGTACTGATTTTGCAACTTGTAAGTTCATTCATAAATATGGATGATAAATTACTGATAAATTCTAAAACGTTTTTTGTTTAGGCATGTGCATTTATAAGTTCATTGTTACTATGAAAAATAAGGTCAAGAAAACTAATTTTATACAGTTATGGGCTAAGAAGGACTTATAGTACTCTGGTGTTTTGAAGCTAAATCAATGGTGATCAGTAAAGCCTGGAAATGTCAGAGTACTGAAGTGCAGGTCTCCAATGAACCTTCTCAACTTGAACAAATGATTTTAAGAGAACATTAATATATTTAATAACGTAAGATTCTTAAATGCCTTAAGGTTGGTATCTGCTGAGTTGAGAACTGAAGACAATACTGAGTTATATCTTCAAAGATACGATGCTTTCAAGTTTGTTGCTTCACTGAGACAAATGTAAGCCTGTCAAGTGTTTCACTGAATAAAGGGTGTAGCAAAACATTAACACAAACATTACCACCTTTGTTCTTCTGAGATGGAGATTTTCACATTCAATGCACCGCTTTGCTATCATGTGTTTGACTCTTGTTGGTGTTCACAAAAACTTTTATCTACAGTGTATTTTACACAGAAGCATCCTGTACCTCTTTCTTTCCACAAATCTGAAAGGAGATCTCTTTCATACAGCAGAATGCATGTCAGTGACAGGAAACAAAATTATTGTGGCATTGTATTAGTAATCATCTGTGCCTCTTTCTTTAAAGAAAAGCCAGTCACTCTGCAAAGTTTTCCTTACTCAATTAATTTTTATTATAATTCTCTCTCTGTGTGTGTGTGTGTGTGTGTGTGTGCCATCTGGAACAATGAAGTTTATGTAATGGACATATACACTAGAAATTATAACTTTCATTCTACTGACTTTAATAAAATGCTGTGCATAGCAGTGGTTCTTCATCATCATCAGTCAAAAAAACCTCATTGTGAACCAGGGGCCATCTGTAGATATGATCAGTTATTTTTGAAAAGAGTTAAGACTTGCTGCCTCACAATTTGCAGCTACATTATTAATAAAATAGCAAACTGAATTAGAGAAAGGCAAAGTTGTGTACAGATGTGAATACCGAACAGTGAGCTGAAAAGAGGAGAAGTTTAATGTAAATGTGATACACATTTCATTTGTGCCCTTGGCTAAATTAATTAATATCCCAGTTGGTATTCTCTAGGTGAAGGTGCAGATAAACAAATGTAAACATCTCACAAATACATTGTTATGATTAAATAATGTCTGTAAATTGCCTGAAACACAAGCAGCTACATTACTGGATATTTTTACAGCTAGGTCAGTTCTAACAAAAATATCACTTCAAAAGATAACACAGGTGACTTCAATTCATCTTTAAGTGAAAAATGACAATTTATGCCTTCATACTTTCATTGACAGCCAGTGTCCTACTGGATTTCTGGAAAAAATAAGTTTTGCTTATCAGAGGAGCTGTAGTTGCTGGCTTTTTAGCAAGGAAGTAATAGTAAGTAAATTAAAAAAACCAAACCTTGAATAAATCCCATGTATTCGATAGCAATAGACAAGGGAACAGAGAATTTGGATATGTCCTAATGATCAAGTTCTTGTAAATGAAAAAACTTGTATTTGTAAATGTCTGTCTGACTAGACCAATAACATTTTTATTCATTAGATGGGTAACTGTTTTCTTTGCACTTTTCTGCTTTGCCTCTGTTGTCTAAAATAATATCTGCACGTTATTTTAGGTGCATAATGATGTGTTCTCAAATTTGACCTTTCAATACCAAATATGCTACAAACAGTGAGCATAAAGATCTTTCCTCTATGTTCAGTGGAGGTCCTCTTTCTAATTTTATTTAGATTCTTATTTTATGAGGAATTGTAACTCTATTTTACTAGATACATCTTAAAATAAATTTGTTGGGCAAGAAATATGTCAATGTTTCTGCCATGTCAAAAGTGAGCAGCACTATTTTTTTACCTTTAACTAAAAATTGAGGGGTAGCCACAGTTAGGAGCTACATACATTAAAAGAGTAATCACAGTTAGGAGTTGTATACATTAAAATTCATTGAATTTTTTTTCTTCAAATTATGACATAATAGTATTGTCATTTATTTGAGTATAAGAGAGCATAAGTCCTTAAGGTACAATTTAGAAGGAAAAGATTCATTTATTTTTTCTTTCAGAAACATTAATGGTACGCTAAGAAAGAAATGGAAAGACTCACAAAGAGCTTTGCCTTAGGAATGGGTGAAGATAGTTTAATGAATGATCTTGACATGACTTAATGGTGAATAGATGCTCTATAATAGTAAACATAGAATAAACCTATATGTTTTGAAATAAAAGAGTGATTTTTATTTTTTTACTTGTAGCATTTCCATGCAGAGTGGATGTAAGACTAGCACTTTTTATTATAAAGATATATATTTTTCCAAAAGTTCATCTGGCTATACGTGGTATGCAGTGTTGCATCTAGAAAATAAGTAACTGGCCCAATGAGAACATGAACATAAAAAATGTAAGGCTGGATCCTTCACAGTACTGTGTGCTGTAGATATTTGGTTGTATTTGCAGAAAGCGAGCTGATTAATAAACAAGGTTCATTAACTCTACAAGAATGTTGTGATAATACTTCGGCTGCTTCTGATAATGCGTAGGATCTTTCAGATACTGTGTCTTTATCAAGTAGAGTGTTTGAGAAATGCAGAGCAACTAGTGCATTGCCATTGGGGAGAGTTAAGAGAATTAAATTGTCAAAGAAGATTCATAATCTGATAAAACTACTTTTGATTGAGACTAGTGGTCCTCCAGTTTTATTTCATTTAAAGAAGAGCTTAAAGTGGGAAAAGCACGTAGAATGAGCAAATTGACCTGTGCTATATTAAGGAAATCACCAATCTGACATATTTATGTCTGTAGGAACTTTCCAAAAAAGTTATTTCTCCTACAGAGTTACCCAGATCTACCCCAAATGCTTCTGCAGCCTACAGAGTCCATTAAAATCACCCAAAAATTACATTTTTTAGTTGGAGTTTTCAAACGTACATATAAAGTTTGCTCATCCTTGAGAAGCACAATTGTTTTTCCTTAACTCAGAACTTAATATATTTTAAAAATCTAAAATATATACATGTAATTGTATGAGCTCATTTTATGAAAATATATCTTATGCTTTATAAATTATTTTCAAGTAGTTCAATTTATTAATATGTGGTCAATTTTAATACCCAAACTGTTATTTTTATATGACAAATCCCCTTTCAGCAGCTTTAGAAATAATCCATTAAAATTCTCTATAATACAGCTGAGATCTTTCTTAGAAATTATTCCAGTAGTTCTTCCTGCTGTTCATAAGATATTGTCATTGAATAGGATGAAATTAGGTCATTTAATCATACAGATCATTAATTCACATAAACGTATCTCGGCATTGCTGGAAACATGAAATAACTAGAGCCAAATTTCAAAAATAGATAACTAGACAAAAATCTTTCCTTGTAAGCAATTTGGATTATGTTGGGGTTTTTTCTTTTTTTTTTTT
>WEKY01016190.1:9854-21354 GCA_013390045.1 Picathartes gymnocephalus
TTTTTGAAAATATCAAGAAAACCCTGAAACCATCAAAAACATTCCAAAGCAATATTTGAACCATCCAATCTTAGTTTTTACAAAGAGTATTTAAAATGTTTTTTTGGTAAAAAACTGTGGTTAGACCATCAATTTGCCTATATATCTATTTACCCACCACAGAGTATAATAATATGCATAAACACAATTGGAAAATGACCAGGGTCCTGTATGTTCTCCTGCTAGGAAGGAGCGTTCTATCAGAGGCTAGGGAGAGGAGCAGGACTAAATGTTTTCCTTCATTTGTTTTCGTTCTTTTTTCCCTTGTTTTTACTTCTTACCTGTTTTGATGGAAGAAAGAACAATGGAGAGGCAGATATAACTTGGTGAGTAGTTTGAAGATCATTCCCATGGTGTTGGAAAAGCCCATTGAAATCATACATTCTGAATTTCTTTAATAAACTCTAGAAACACATTGCATAGCTAGATCTCTGCCTGCCCACTGAGATTTCCTTTTCCCAGCTATCAAGTTCTTCTTCCAGAGCTTTATAATCTTCATAGTCCTAAAGGACTACAACTGTCTTCTTGGTTCAAAGACTTCCATGTTATCTTTAATGTAGCCACAGCCGGAGCTATTAACTGAAATCTCTATAGGGCACTGCAAAAAATACATCGATAGAAACAACAAAAGTCACAATGACATTAGCTTTGAGGCTGCTAACTTTGACAAACCAAATAATTTTAATTATTTCATCTGAAATATTAGATTTCCCTCCCGTTCATATGAAAATTAATGTCTTTCAATGTGATGTAAATGTAAATCCCATTCGTGTGACTCTGGATTTGTTCTCAAGATCAATGAGACGACTGTGTGTGTTTGGGTAAATGTTGATAATTCTTGGCACTTTACTCAGTGGTATTTTTAGAGAAACAAGTATATTTTTTAAATAAATTGTGTTCTTTTAAACAGTATTTTAAAATTTTTATATTTTAATCTTAATTTGTTTCACACAATGAGTCAAAATTCTAATTTTCTTTTTTTTAAGAGTGGAGGTTTTTTTTTTCTATTTAAAAACAACTATTTACATGAGTATATCTGGAGTGTGGCTGAAGTTTACACAGTTCAGCCAGAGATGAATTTGTCAATTTTGAATTTTATAGTTCTATACAACGAGAAAGTTGTACATCAGGTTCTATCAAGAACTGAGCATAGTTGTCGTAGCACAACTAGGGGAAAATCAACTGATTGTAATGAAATATATTTATTATCTTGAAGTTGCTAACGGAAAATAAGTTTAAAAGTCATTTATATAACAGGAAAAAACAGAATAATGTGTAATATTTCCTCTCTCCCTTTTCCATTCTTTCTCCCACTCCCTTTCCTGTTTCCTTCAGTCAAAGCCAGGCAATTACTCAAGGTAGTGACTTTTCTGGCAAGGGAACAGATTTTTGTTCTGTGTTTGCATAGTATTGTCTATAATGCTTAGGCTGTGATGAGGACTACCAAATACCAGTAAGATACAGCCAGAGAAGTAATTCCATTTTAGCAGAAGTTATGAAGCTTGATTCCTTTAATATTCATGTCCTGTAGTTAGATTCGTGGTTGTGCATACGAGAGTGAACTTATATTAAAATTTCGCTGTAGCTTGGGCATTTATAATAGCTTTCTCGTATGTTGATCTCTAAGGTTTAAAAATACTTGAGTCTGCTTAATCTAATAGACAATTCCTGTATGGAAAACAGGGTGCAGCAAGAGTTTGTCAAGAGTTTGTTTATATAGAACCAGTGATGCTTGAAATATGTGTTTTAAAAAGGTCCCTCAGAAACAGCTGGTTTGACTCATCTTTCTTCCCTTCATTGAAGGCTTTATTAAAAATCTCTCTAGATACAGTTTTCTACCTTTAGGATGCTTACCTGATCATACTACCTACATCTCTGTTAGACATGATCTAAACTGACCAACAAGTTCTAAGGATTTCAGGGAGAAGCTGAGAGAACTATTTTCTTAGGAAACCAGGCTACAGACCTATTATAATAATGATATAATTATGTTGCTTCTTATGTTTGCAAAGCAAAGGGATAGAGTTTGTTTTTCTCCTTGTCACTAGAAAAATAAAATACTTTTAAGTAAGAAATGACAATATTCATCTAGATCTCACTTCACTGGAATGTAGTCAAGCCTGGGACTGTTTAAGAGTAAACAAGAAGTAAACAATCTTGAAGCAAAGCAAACCTATCTTTTTGCTAATGGGATTTCCTATCATGAACTGGTATGGACCCTGTCCTGCCAAAAAGTGGATGCTGGAAGTCATGGACCTAGAAGAAATATAGTGTGACAGATATATTGGTTTCTCCCCTTGGCTGGCCTTCATTCAGCTCTGCCAATTCCATTTGACCTTGGTACTAGTTGTTCCCTTCAGGGACTATACATACCTCCCTCTACACTCACTATTAACATAAATGTTCAGTTTGCCTATCATAGTGATGCAGCACTGATCACTGATATTTTTCATGCCTCATATTTTCTCCCTGTTTCTCAGTTTATGAACTCAGGCTTAAGGAGACTAAAACCTAGGAGAGTTATTTCACAGGAAATTGGGTGTATGGATACTTTGGAGATTTTGGGTTTAAGTGTCTAATTTAAGACAATAATAATAATAGTAAACTATCCTCTCTATCATTAGGCACGCTTTAAGTAAGTAAAAGGGAATATTGTGTTGTCAATTTATTCTGTCAGCTCACTCTATTTAGAAACAAATCTCGCACTTCCTTTTGCCTCCTTTATTTCTCTCCTCTGCACCCCCCTGCTATTATTCCCTTTAGTCTGCACAGTTATTCAGGCTGTGCTTCTTCCCTTCTTTTGTACAATATGTCATCCACAGACTGTAATTGTTTATCCTGCTATTACATACACCACAAGCTTTTACACACAGCGAAATTGTTGTTCTGGGTATAAAAGGAACTGTAAAAAGAAGGGTAAGACTTGTGATGTATAACAGTAGAGTGAGTGAAAGGCATATGGATTTTATGTCTCTAAGTGCTTATGAAAGGATGGAAGCACAGTGTCTGACTCCTTTCTAGAACTTAATTGAAAGAATGGTTAAGAAATTATCATCTGAAGCATGCTATTTGAACAACTCGGAGCAAAATTCCACGCTCAGTAAAGTAACAGATACATTTTTGAAATGGCATGAATGAGGATGAAGGTAAAACTTGGCCTGCAGCATCTAAGGATTGAATATTTCCATGATGATTCTTCATTTGTAGGAAGTTGTGACACAAAACCTTGTGTCAGATATTATTGACAACCAAAGTTCAGTAATTACTTAGCAACCTGAGATTCCAATGAAAGTCAATCACAACTAGTTTCAAGTCAAGACAGAAGAAATCTTGAAGCAAGATGGGAGTGGGGCACCCAAGTGCCACAGGATGGGAGGTCCTCAGGGTGGAAGCTAAGGGTGTTGTCCCAGGCCATGCCCCTCTGGAGGCTGCAGATTTTCCTCGAGTGATCTGACCCCTTCCCGCGCTGCTGCCCGCTCCCCTGTGTTACCCCCTCCTTGCGGAGCTGAGACCAAGTGACTCCCTGCTGCTGCTGCTCTCTGGGGGCAGCTCTGTGGCCATTTGTCTGGTACTGGTGGCCATTGCTGCTCCTGGGCTCTCACACATCTCTGGTTCAACAGTGGCACGGAGGGGACTCTGTGCCTCCTTGTTACAGGGATGATTCAGCCACGCAGCAGGGGCAGCACGCCCTCCACAGCAGAACGTGCACTCTGGCTCAGCAAGAGGCCACCTGAGTCTTACCCAGGCATCTTTTTTGAGAAATTGCATTTTATCTTTTCTCCTGAATAAAAGAAAGATTCCCTTTCCAAACTCATAGATGTCTCAGGTAATCCACAAGATTCTTTTCTTATCAGTCTCATTAAATCCATGGTTACGCTGTCTATGAAGACTGGTAAGAAAAAGCCAGTGTTTATCCACACAGAGTTGTGAAGTTGCCATTTTATTGTTATTTTTTTGCATAAAGCGTCTGTGCTCCTTTTTGACTGACATATTTTCCAATGTTTTTGAATGTATGCTACTGATATTTTTGAGGTTTCTCTGAACAACTCAGCAAGCAAAAAAAAAAACAAAACTGTCATGTCTCACTCCGTTACTCCTCCTCCCTCCTCCCCCCACCCCAGTAACCGTAACTGAATATTCTCATGTATCCCTTCCCTTGAGTCCGGTTGCTGATATTAAAAGGAAAAATTACATCACTGTGGGACTTTTGAACATATTGCAAGAGTTGGCAATGCGCAACACAGGGAGGATAACATTTTAGAGGATGCATTGAGGATGACATCTCCAAGAAATTATTTAGTCAATGGAAAAGCTCTCATAGGGAAGTCAGATAGGCTTTTTTCCTATTTATGCAATGTGTATTGGGGAGTATAGATTTCTACTAATTATTCAATCTTAGGCATTCATAAATCAGCTGTTGAATAACCATTGAGACTTTTTATTGATACAAGTACCAGTAAATCTGCCAACATTCATCTCATCTCTTGCATTAGTTTTATTGTGAACTTTAATCATAAGAATGCATATCAAATTGCAAGAACCATATTGAATGTATACCTGTTACAGGTACTCTTTTATTTTTCATCCCATTAAGAGGATAGAGGGAAACCATCATTTTAAGAAACAAGCATTTGTCTTACTTCTATCATTGGGATTCTTCTGGATGATGCCTGATCCATCCTAGATGAACTAATGGATGTGTGTAACTCAGATGGCATTTGTTCTGCATCCATTAGTGTCCTTTTTCCACCTTACACGAAATGAAATGCCCTCTCTACTGTAGGATTCCTTCAATATAAAGCTTTTAGTCCTTTACTAGAAGTGCATTGACAAATCATTTTGCATTTCTTACACTAATTTAAAAACCTCAATGAAACACTTAATTTTTAGGGTTTTAAGATTTGCTACATTTTATAATTTGCACCAAGTGAATTGATTTAGAACAAACTGTTGTACAAGTCTTAGATCATATAGCACCTAATAACATATATATGAGATTACATTTTCATGAATATTCTTTGTTTTGATTTGAATTTTTTCCCAGAACACAGTCCATAATTGTAACCATATAATGTTACTTTTGTGACATACTGTTCACCAGCATCAAAATATCACTGAAAAATAAAGCATAACATACAAGAGATCTTGCATCTTCCCTATGGAGATACCAGAGGCTTCTGAGTGCTCTTCATTTGTCTCATTATTTTTTGGCTTGGATTTATGAGGAAAAATAGTGCAAATATCCTATTCCATGTTTTAACATGATCAAAAATTCAGACCAGAATTTAAAATAGGGAGATATATGCAGAGTACTAGTCTGCTCAAATGAGGGGAACGGAGTATCTGCAGTGTAGCTATGGAATGGGTTACCGTCACCAATAACGAGAAAGCTTTACTATTAGGAAAGAAAATTTGGTGATGGACTCAGAAGCCTTCCATATTTTATAATTTGATATCCATTCATTAAAATTATGCATAAGCAAGATTTTGAAATAAATTTACACTTTGTTTAAGTATGGTTTATGTGAATGTATAAAAATCTAGTATCAACTATGCTTTGACAATTTTTGCTTTCTGAAGTCAAGTTCCATTTCTTTCTTAGATAAGACCTTAAATAATTATATTTGCAAACATGTCATTGATGGTAGCAATTAAAGAAAAGTATTTTGCGAACTATCTTTCTTATGTATTTCTATTCAAATATTTTGCTCTGTGGAGATTAATCACAAATACAAACTAAAATCACTACTGCACTGGTTTCTTAGTCCTATGCAAACTCTTCAAATTGATGCAGAATTACAGATCCAACGTCTTTCTATCATTCATTCAGCTGGTTTCTTTGAGGAGAATAAAGGTCCATTTTAGACTCTCACTCATTCAATTCCTAATTTGGTTTCTTAATCATATACAGAACCAGAGCTGAGAGAAAAAAAATACGTTGTGCACCTCATTGTCTATCTGGAATATGTTTGAAAGAGTAAATAGGAAGCAAGAAATTGAAGGAGCAAGCCACATCCTTTTGAAATTACTACTGTAGAGGATTAGGGGGTTTGTTATTCTGGCTGACTGGTGTTTTCTAAAGGACAACTGCAGGACAATTTTTTAGAGTTATTGCTTAAATAGGAATATATGTCTTCACTGTTTTTTTTTGTTAAGAACCTCAGTAGAAGAAAAATCACTTGTTTCTCTGTGAATTTCCAGTCAAGATTACACTACACAGAGAACATGCATTACTATTTCAGCTTTCTGTAGGTGAGGGAAGACATTCCCTGGGGACTTTAAATCCCCTCTAGTTTCTGTTGTGACCAAGCTGTTAGAATAACACTGCAAACAAAATTTGTGCCTCAGACTGTTTTCTTGCTAAGTGTAAGTTTTTCACAGAAGGCAAAACTTACTTTCTTTCAATACTTATATATTGAAAGAATCTATAACAAAGAGTTGTATCCTGGAAGTCTCATAAAAGAAAGCAGTTTCACACATTGTAATCATTGCCCTGTACAAGGAAGTGCAAAATTTTGTGATTTTGAACTTATATTCCTCTCAATTAATTTGAAGGTAGTGTAAATTTGACAATAATGATAATTGACATGTAAAGCAAAGGAGAAATACATCTCTATTTTTCTTATGTAGTTCTTTGAGCAGTGAATTACCTTTCTGGGTTTTATATGGTTTATATTTTTATAAACTTCGATTAAATTAAAAAGTCACTATAAATTCACACTTAAATTGTCTGCAAATTAAAATTCTGTAGGTTAATGAATGAATTTATGTACTCTCTGATAAAAACCTGTTTCTCCATCAATGCAGTTTCTGATGGCACTTGACTTGCTCAGGAAAATATTATGAAAAATTACATATCTTAGCATTTTTTTCTTCCATTTTCTTTTGTTCACTCTGGTGGTGTGTAACATCAACCACAAGTCACTGCAAAAGTTTAATTTGTGTAAACTCACATTTAGTTCTCTTGCACTGGTTTTAGAATTTTCCTTCCTGTTGTTCCTAAAGTATCTTGCTAGAGTTTACCACTACACCAGCTTTAACTTTATTGAGGTGATAAGGCAAAATTACATTCTGTGCATTCAAGTACAGAAAAGAGAGACAATTTTTGCTTGGACATTCCTTGTTCTCACTCTTAGCAAACTACCTGAATTATATAAATGATAAGTATTTTCTTTGAATCACTGTGTAGTCCAATTATAAATTGTTTTCTCATTTTTCTAGTAATTAGAAAATTATATTCTTACTTATTTTCATTACAATGAGAACAAGCAACAATAGGATCTGTCAGATGTATAACTAATTCTCTAAGATCTTAAAAAAAACTTAAAAAGGACATAATAGCATATTTATAGAGAAAGAAACAGAAAATGGCAAAATGACTGCATAGGTTCTCCACAGAGTTAAAATTTCTTGGTAGGTCTCTCCAGGCTCTTTTAGATACTTTGTCTGTTTCTAAAAGTAAATGCACAAGTTGTGAATGTAATATACCTGAGTACATGGAGTTTTGAAAGGTTGGAGCCCTTGAGTGATTGCTGTTTTTATATTATGCTTATTTTAGGTGTGTAAAGAAAGTAATAAAGACTTTTGCTAGGAAGAAATAATAAAATACTGGGAAAATAGTTGTTAAAGTTAATATATTATTACAAATGTAAATAAACTTTTAATTGTAATTACGTTTAACTTTAGGGATTACTATAATGCCAAATTATTTACTAGTATATTTTTGATAGGTAATAAATGCTTTTGTAATTTCTTTTGGTAATCATTGGATTTGAAATAAGAGACGTGTTATCACTGCCAGACAAATTGTATCGACCTTTGTTTACATTAACAAATGTCAGTATCTCAAAAAGATCAGTCTCAAGTGCACTTAAGTCATGGTCCATGGTTGTTAGGTGATACGGTAAAAGGAATGTTTATGTGAAAACTGACCTTCTTCTGATGCTGCTGCTTCTTGTTTTGCAAAAAGAAAGCTGAGCTTTGAATACAAATAACGTGTGAAACTGTGATTTACTGCCCAGTAATTCCAGGCACTTCTCATTCTATGAACAAGTGCACAAAATGGTCCTGGAGATGCTGATACAAAGAGAAAGCTTTGCATCCTATTTACATAGGAAATGCAATCTTTTTATTGTCCATCTTTGATTTAAACAATTCCTTTTAAATACTTTACAGAACTGATCCCCAAAACTTTGAATCTTCTATTAAGTATACTAAGGGATTGTTTACCTGACATCATTTTCCCCTCATGATTTCAGATGCATGGTATTGATGATTTTGTTGGCTAACTTTTCATTTAAGCAGTGTAGAAAATCAGAATTGAATTGAAATTATTCAGGATAGAGCTCTAGAAGGCTTGATTAACACTTGTGGGACTCCAGTGGGTTTTATGCTCTCCAAATTTACTTTAGCAGAGGTGCAAACAAGAAAACAACAAAACACTGAGTTTTCCCTCACCAAGACAATGGAAACAAGACAAAATTTAAGGAAATATGCCAAGTCAACTTCAAAGAGTATCTGTGTGTAAACAACGTGTACTCTGCACATATTAATGGACACAGTTTTCTTTGTTGATTTTGTGTGTCTCTGCATTTTTTTACTAACTTTTATGCTTTGTTATTCCTCTCTGTACAGAATCAAACCTTAATCTGGATTTAGAAGCACTTGTTTATTTTACTAAAATATGCAGTTAAGCTCATTTGAGCAGTGATCTATTTAAAAGACAGCAGGTTTGGTCAGTGTCCTAGTTTAGGGCAAATTTGGAAGGAAACCCCAGAAGGGGTCTCCTCTACCTAGCCAGCTTCAGCAGCCCCTTCCCCCAACCAGTTCGGGATAAAAATATCCTTCGAGAAAAGTGGAAAAACTTTATTTAGCCAGAGAAGCATTCATAAGCATAGAAAAGTGAACAATATTAAACAATAAAACCTCTCGTTGCTCTGAAGAGCCGGCAAAGTCAGAAAGTCCTTTTGTGGGTGTGGCTCAGTCAGTTTCAGTCTCTGCAGGGCTCGGCCCAGGGGCTCAGGTGCAGCTTGGGGGGGCCCCCAGGAGATGGTCCCGATGTCCTGGACCCGAGAGGTGCTGAACAGTCCCAGGAGGAAAAAACCACAACTCCAGTAAAGCTCTTCTTCTTTCAGCCAACGAGGAAAATCAGCAAAAAAAGGGGCAAAAAGTTCCCTCTGTGCCTCTGCCAAAGCCGAGAGCTCCGAGAGAACGCTGTGAGCCTTCTCTCTCTCTCTCTCTCTCTGTCCGTGCTGCAGACAGCACAGTCGGTGAGAAAAGGAATTCCGGGGGAGTGGGGTGCAGTTTCTGCAGATGACCCTAGGACAGTCAGTTATGTGCTGTCAGTTTTCAGTACCTTTTCAAAAGTACAAATAGGATGGAGAACAAGCTCTTTCTTGATGCATGAAGCTGAGAAAAAAATCTTAGACTGTATCCTATAGAACTAAAAGAAAGGTATACATGGATGTATGGATATGGATATGGATAAGCATATGTAAAGAAAGGGGATGATAGACTGGGAACTGACTTTCACTACCATGGAGCCTGTACTTGAACAGTCCTTTATGGATTAATTGGGCCAAATTTAATCATAACACATTTCCAGAAAATTTATCTATTCAAGCTATTGCTCACTGTTTTCTAGTGACTAATTAACATTTCCCTAGCCCACACAGAACTTCTAGAAACTGTCCTTTTGGATTACATTAAAAAAAAATAAGTAGCTTGTAAGTGGTAACTCAGTCTCACATAATTTGTGATCTACCCTGGTGCCAGGTTGGGATGTCTCAATTTAGCATAGGTAGCAAGCACGAACAGCAGTATTTCTGAGGCTTTTACTGCAGTGACAAATAATGACACTACAAGGACAGGCAGGAAATTTTGATCATATTAGGATATTTATAATCTGTGCAGCAAAATTTATCCTTAAAAATATATATTTGTGTGCTGTTATATTGATTTTGAACATACAACAAATAGGTGCATTTGTTTGGTAAAATTCGAAGTATACTTTGACATTGTTACTTTAGTGACAAAGCTCAGTATGAATATAATTTCAGGAACATTCCATATACTTATCTACAAGGTTTCCAGTATCTGTGTCATTCTCCACAATGTTTCCAGTATCACATTTGCAAAATATCTGGATTAAAATTCATTGGTTTTTGTTTGTTTTTTTTCATTCTGATATATGCTTTCATTGATCTACTGCTCCATCACAAAAGGCATTCTCCATGCTGATGACATTTCCTGAGTTCAATCTCATTTTCTCAACTATCATGAGATATCAAATGCCTGCCAAATCTTTGACCTGAGATTGAAAGAAAAAACTGGTTTACTACTGCAGAGTTCTATTTTTCATCCAACAAATGGATTACAAAATTATTTTATATTTATTTTTCATTCTTTGTCTTCACAAAGAATTTTTTTTCCTGTCATTTAATCCATAGGAAACTTTACAAAAATGACTCTGTCAGTTATTTTCATTTCAAATATTAGGGTGAGTGATCATACCTTCAAGTGTTTGTTAGCCTTCTACTACTACTGCACTTAAAAAACAGCCACTAGCAAAATGTTGGGGAGGAGACAAACAGAATCCAGTGGAAAACAACTGAATTAACATTCTGATTTATGCTCTATAACAATTATATTCCCTTTCATGGAAAAAAATCCAAACATAAAATCCATCCAGATCTGCTAAATGATCAGACTTATTTCTGTGTTTTCATTTGGTCAGGAATGAATTTTGTGAATGTCCTAAATTTTGAAATTTCTTCTTATTTATTAAAATTTACTTTGTGTGCAAGATTGCACTGCAGATTCTAAGCAACTTTAAATCTAGGTAGTCCCTAGCTATTTGGTTTACTTTAGGCAGTTTTTATTTGGTGGTTGTTTTTGTTTTTTTCTCTTAAACTTTGTTTTGAGATGCAGCTGAAATAATTCTCGCTGTGCTAAAAAGGACAAAAAAAGTGACAGCTCTTCAGAAGTCATAAGCAGTCTTGCCCCGCATTCAATACTCCAGCCTTTTCTGCTCAGTCAGTGACTAGCTACTTAGGAACAGACATGGAAGAGTAGTAATTTTTAGCTTCCAGGGAAAGCATTTTTTGCTTCTTTGTGTTTCTTCACATTCTAGAAGTGACATGCAAGTTCGGTGCTCATTAGTTCAAGTTCTGTTACAAGCTCCTATTTATGTGAAAGCTTCGGTTTGAAACAGCCCAACATAGCAAGAGAAAAGTACTGACACTTTTAAATATCTGTGCACTGACAAAATTGTGTAGTGAGGAAGCTGAATGAAAAAGCAACAATCTGCATTGGACTAGTAAATGCAAAGGGTCAGCCAGATTTCGCATTCATATTCTTCAAAATTATTCTTATAAAAATAAAATACAAAGAATAAAAAGCTTTCAAGACACAAATTAAATACTTATTTTCTTTTTCTCTCTCTCTCTCTTTCTCTCTTTCT
>WEKY01016190.1:21380-32983 GCA_013390045.1 Picathartes gymnocephalus
CTCTCCCTGCAAGATTGCATGATGATTTATAGGTTGGGCCAATGTGGAGAACAAAAGCTGTATTGCTTATTGGCCAAAATCTTGACTTTTGGCTCAGCAAACATCTTTAACTTGTACTCTTCCTGTACTCGGATTAGAGGACAGCAGGGACATGTTGGCTCTTAGTCACAAAGGCAGCTCATGACACTGCCTGCTGGCGTTTCAGTGCCTGTCACCCCTCAGTTTTGATTTGAGCCAATCACCACAAGCATATGTCTCTGCTGGCAAGCACTGTATCCCATCCAGAAGGCACTGGCTGCTGGTGCCCTTCACCCTTCTCCCAAAACTGCCTGTGTGCTTCTTCCCTGAGCTACCCTGCCAGTCTGAAGGCTGTACTTTTGGGTAAGGAGATCAGTATTTTTCCAGGTTTTCATACCTGGTGAAGGGTTCAGATCAAGGCCAGGAGGTTTTATCCTTTGAATAGTCCTTCATTTAACATCAATCTCAAATGAAATATGAGTTTGGCAACACTAACATAGCAGAACTGTCTTTTGAATGTTCAAAATGTACTTCAGGAATGTCCTTTTCACTCTAGTATAAGACCATCATGCATAGCTTTTCCTCCTGTTAGTCTGTGCAATACAGTATATACAACTTGGAATATCATTCAGGTTGTCAATCCCAATAAACACAGAACAGACTAGCCTTCTATACTTTTACCTCATTTAAAGGGATAGTCCTTGCATGTATTCAGTTATAATTGTGTCCTAGTAACAAGAAAGCAGATATATATTCTGTCTTTCTGTAGCAATTAAACAATGAAAGTCCATCTGACAATGAGAACATTCTTGAAAGGCTCTAAAGGCCTGTAATTCAAAAGCCCCTTGAAGAAGGCAAGACACACAGGCAGGACATGCAGAAGTCCCTTTTGATTCTTTGTGGCAACTGCAGGTGTTGCACACAATAGATGTAAACAAGAAACTGTTTTACAATATAGAAAGAGTTCTTGAGGCTGGAGAAGCAAATCAAGTTTAAAACTAATTTTTTTGCAAGCATCACTTATGTCTTTAACTACCATCCTCTCACCAGGAACAACATACATTTAAGAGAGAAGGTCATCTCCCCAAGTAAAAATTCTTCTTGAAAGTAAAGGTCAAAATGAGTAATATTAATAGTTTCTAAGTCTTCTTTTCCCATATTCTGAAAACCAATCAATTTATCACTTTCCCCAAAAGAGTTAACCCTTCCCACAAGTTGTTTCAAGTAACTAACATTTTGTATGAAAAATCACAGAATTCAGCCTTTGACATGAATATTAATTGACAAGCTGTCTGAGTTCTCATTTTCCTTTCCCTCACAACTTTAGATTTCTGTTTTAAACATATGGCTGAATTTTTGAAGTCCTGTCCCTTTTTTAAAGAGTATGAAACTTGGATGTTATCAATGCATCATGTTTTCTTGATGTTTCATTAATGTGTAAGAATATTTCTTCCTAATTTCATGTACCCCTTTTGATGTAGGTGTTTTTTAAAGCCCCATATCAAGAGATAATATTTTAAAGCCAATTTAAAGAAAAAAAGAAAGGAAAAAAACAAAACAAAACAAAACAAAACAAGAAAGACCCCAACTCTGAGTCTCCTGATTGCTATGGCAAGTGTGTCTGTCTGGCTCAGCAATTAAAAGACCATTTAAAATATTTACTTTTGTCTTTACATGGACTTTAAATATCAGGACTTTGGAGATGAAGTAATGATGTTCAAATGCACATGATTAATGAATAAATAATGTAAGAATCTAGTGGAGTGATAGTAAATATCAAATAATATGGGAAGCCAGTTTTACTTAAAATCACAGGCTTGAAAGTGGCTTCAGAGGAAGAACCCGTGTCCAAACTAGAATGATCTATACTTGTGTCACTGCTGATTGATGTTTGTCGAGTTTGTTTTTGAAACATCCATCGACTGCTTATGAGAATATATCTGAGGCAGTGTCAAAAACCTTATTAAAGTCAAGATATATGACATCTCTCATGTCTAAAAAAACCCGTCATATTATGGTATTGTAAAATGAAAGTAGATTATTGTGACCGGAATTATTTTAGATACCCATGTTGGCTTTAGCTAATATCTTTTTTAACAGCTATTTACAGAAAGAGATCTTGCTTCTATTTTTCTAGGCATAGCCATTTGGTTCTCTGGACTATAATTCCACGGAATCTTTCCTCCTCTCTTTGCAACTCCCTAACTAATTTTTAAATTCTCTAGTATTTTGGAAATTACTCATCCTCCACAGAGTCTCATAAATAAACAAAAGCGGTAAACTGGTTTTTACTCTGTGCTCACAAGTAAATGTTAGGGGTTTTTTTGTGTATGATTAGTAACCTCAACTAATTTTGACTTCCTGTATGCCTGCTTATGCTTAAACCTAACGAAGAGCTCAAAATTCATGGGTGCTAGCTGATTCTAATAGCTATTTTTAAACGGCCTTATCTACCTTCTTCATTGTGGTGTAGCAGAGAGTAGTAAATTCCATTGTAAAAACTGTCATATTTTCCCCCTCTATTGATTAAAATTGGAAATTTTTCAATGTCAGTCACACACTGCACATCATATTTTGAAGTGTATCTTGAAATGTGCTGTCGTTTCATATTCAATGTTGAACTTTTAGTCTTTCCTGAAATATGTTTTATAAATCAAAATAAAAGTTAAAGAAAGGAGTTAAAGGACATAAAAAAGAAAGAAAACATTCTATTTTAAACCATAGAGTCATAGAATATTCAGAGTTGGAAGGGAACCACAAGAATCACTGAAGTCCAAGTCCTGGACCCACAAAGGAAAAGCCCAAGAGTCACACCACGTACCTGGGAGCACTGTCCAAACAGTTCTTGAACTCCTTCAGGCTTGGTGTTGTGACCACTTCCCTGGGGAACCTGTTCCAGTGCCCAACCACCCTCTGGTTGAAGAAACTTCTGAATGTCCAATTTAAACATCCCTAGACACAACTTCAGGCCATTCCTTGTTTCTGTCACTGCTCACCAGAATGCAGAGATCGGTTTCTCCCCTTCTCTTCCTCCCTCATGAGGAAGTTGTAGACTGCAATGTATTCTCCCCCCAGTCTCCTTCTCTCCAGACTGAACCTCAGCCAGTCCTATGACTTCCCTTCTAGCCCTTTCACCATCTTTGTAGGCCTCCTTTGTACATTCTCCTGTAGCTTTATATCTTTCTCATATTGTAGTATCCAACACTGCACACCGCACTTTAAATGTGGCTGCACCAGGGAGAGTAGAATGGGACAACACCTCCCTCAACTGGCCAGTCATTCTGTGCCTGATGCACCCCAGGACAGGTTTGGCCCTCCTGGATGCCAGAGCACTGCTGACTCACATTCAACTTGCCACTGACCAGGACCCCCAGGTCTCTTTCTGTGTTGCTGTTCATCAGGTCCTCACACCCATCTCTGTGAGTACATTCAGGTTTGCCGCGTCCTGGGTGCAGAATCTGGCACTTTTCAATTGCCCAGCCCTCTGATTTCTTCAGGTCTCTCAGTAGAGCCTATCTGCCTTCCAGGGAGTTTAGAGCTCCTTCCAACTTATTGTCAGCAAATTTAGTACATCCTTGGGTCCTGCATTCATCTCATTTTTGTAGCATTGAAGACCACTGGCCCTAAAGTGAAGACCTATAGAACCCATCTCATGATGTGTTTATCCCTTTGTATGCTAGAAATTTTATTTAGAAGGAAATCCAAAAAGATCACATTATCTGGCTTCCCTTGATCAACCAGATGAGTGACATTGTCATAAGAGGAAATTAAGTTTATTGAGCAAGACTGTTCCCCCATGAACCCATGATGGCTGTGACCAATGACTACATTGTTTTAAAATATCTCCCAGATTAATCATCTCCATGATTTTATCAGACACTGAAGTGAAACTGACAAGCCTGGAGTTACCAGGATCAACCCTCTTGCCCCTTTAAAATTGGGACATATGCCAGTTTCCAGTCACTGGAACCTCTTCAAATTCCCCAGACCATTAAAAAATTGTTGAGAGAGCTCTTTCAATGACTTCAACCAGGTTTTTGAGTACTCTGGGATTGCTCCCATCAGGTCTCGAAAACTTAGACTACAGCAGAAAACCACACACAAGTTCAGGGTTGACTGGGAATTTATCATTCTTGCTGTTATCATCCTCCAGCTTCGGGCTCCAGGTGTCCTATAGGCTATCACTGGTATTGAAGACTGAGCATTAAACGTTTCTTCTTCTCCTATGTCTCTGTTTGGGAGGTAGCCATCCTCGTCAAGTAACAGAATGAGGCCAATGGTCAGTGTTATTTCTGGTCTGCCTTTTGCTATTAAGACATTTTTAAAAGCACTTTCTGTTGTCTTCCTCGGTACTGGGCCAGCTTCAAATGTAATTAAGCTTTGGCCACACAAATTTTCTCTCTACGATGGTGAACAGCATCTCCATAGTCCTCCCAAATTGCACAACGTTGCTTCCACTGGCCGCATTTTTTTTTTTTTTTTAATTATTATTTCTTTATCTCCAGAGGAAGACCAATCTTCCAGAAGAAAGAAAATAAGTAATTTTAGCTTGACTCGGTTGCAATTATTTTGGGAGATGCACAGGCACAAGAAGATAAAGTTAAATTTGCTTTTGACCCTATTCTTTATAAATATTGAGTGTTTTGTATTTGATCATAGAACCATGTTGCTCTTATCATTCCTGTTTGAAGAGTTGTTTAATATGTCTTAGTGGATGTAAAATCAAGAAGATAAGGAAGAATTATTGATTTTATTTTTATTTCCATCTGGTTTAAAAAAGGTAATTATCAGAAGATACCTCTGCTCTGCTAGTAGAATTTCAGATTGAGGATTTGTGCTATTTCATCCTTTCTTTCATAGGTATGCAAAATAAAAGATTGCTATCCAGTCATACCTGAAGAAAGTGATGGTCTTCCATCTTTGAACAAAATATAAAGCCATTTTTTTCAACTACTGAAGGTAAATGAAGTCGTGTAAGTACGTTCAGTCTAATCACCTTCATTGTAAACAAGGACAGAAGGGATAGAAGTCAATGAGCATTGTAGGAGAAACCACTCACCTTGTGGTTACAGTTAGCAACCTGATATCCTGGCTAAGAAGTGCAGATCCTCAGTATGGTACATAAGAGATAAATACAGACTTATCATCAGTCAAAGTATGAAATCAAAAGGACTCTGGATACTTTGATACATGCTAATTAGAGAAAAAGTACAGAGTGTATTCATGTCATCAAGTGCTGTAATTCTGTCAGATCTTAGACGTGAAGCATAATTGGGCCATGATAGCATTGGGTGATCTGCATGAAGGAGAAAATTAAGGTCAGGAGGAGTGGTTTTGTTAGTGACAGTCTTTCTTTTAGTATAAGGTCCATACTTCGACACTCTTTCACTTGGGAAGATGAAAATATTCTCATTTTAAAGGCCTACCAAGTTATAAAGAGCAGGCAGTTGCCTCCTTCCTAGAGAAATAAATTTGTTTTCCAGAAGTGTATATAAAAAGACTTATATACCTGTAAAGCAAAAACCATACACGCTTTTGGGAATTTTGGGGTTTATACGTTTGCTCTGCACTGCCCTGAAGCTTGTGAGAGAGCTTTCAGAGTTATCCTCAGAGTGGAAGACATTTCATCCCCTTGTCCGTGCAGTAACATCTTCCTTTAAGTTCATGAAGCTCCTACAATGGCATACAAAGCAAATAATCAGGGAATGGTCAAAATGTCACAGTAGCCTGCTTTTAGACTCTTCTTCTGATGTGAGGGAATGTTTATACTGCATATGTACATAGAATGCACCTGTATAAGAATGTGAATATATGTGGTATATGTATGCAACACAACAGTCTGTTCTATTTAGAGATGTTTATTTGATAAGGTATGGATGAGGTTAAAAAAGGAAAGCAAGACTTGCACCGTTTCACTGTTTACATTAAAATAAGTAACTCTTTTGCTACTTAGCTGATTCATTCAGTTTTCCCTACCCAGCTGCTCTGGGACTTCAGTTTCATTCACTCCACTTTTCAAAATAATATTTTGTGGATAGTTTTTGCATTCCATCTCTTTCTTGGAGTTCCCCAAGTGTTGTTGTTGTTGTTGGTGGTGGTGGTGGTGGTGGTGGTGGTGGTGGTGGTGGTGGTGGTGGTGGTGGTGGTGGTGGTGGTGGTGGTGGTGGTGGTGGTGGTGGTGGTGGTGGTGGTGGTGGTGGTGGTGGGGTTTTTTTGTTTTGTTTTGTTTTGTTTTAAATTCAGTCTTTCTCCATCAAATCCTCTCTATGAAAATGCCTCTTTGAAAACAGGCTTGAAAACATCACTCCTCCTTGACTGGCTTAAAAGCAACTCCCTGGTTAAGTGAAGGACAGGAAGCAACAGTCCCTAGTGAATCACTGCCTATATCTCAAAAAGAATCTGTAGATGTATCACAACAAAAACATTCTCGATAACTGAGTAACATTGATTAATTAAGACCACTACCATGAGACAAGACAAAACACATTAATTTGACACAGTTTTAAATGCTTTTAAGCACTCAGATAACATTGTGAGAAATACACACAAAGACAGACAAATATAGATGATATACATACAGATGATATACAGATAGGTGAGATAGATAATAGATAGATAGATAGGTAGATGAGATAGATAATAAAAGCTTTTGAAATCTGAGTACTAAGAAATTAATACTTTTCAGTATATATATATTTTATATTTGCCTTAAATTCAGTAAGTATAAGTAACATAGGTAAGTAACTGGCTATAAAAAAAAAAATCTCTATATAAAGTCCCTTCTAAAAAGGAAATTAAATGACATACTCTTTAATTTTAGTATTCTGGCTAAAGACACAGATTTTTGCTCTTTTTCTTTTTTTTTTTTTCCCTTCTTTCACGACCAATGACACATTTCACTGGAGAGGAAAAGGATGCTTTGAGCTGTTCATAAGCTTTTAGATTCAAGAGCCAAACGTACCAGATAAATGCTGTTTTGTTAATTATGTTCTTAACATTATTCAGTAGCTTTCTATACAGCACAGGATTTTTTGCTGACTGTCACTTCATCTTCAAACCATGAAAGATTTTACATTATATTCTTAAGGTACACAGTATTGTGGAAAATACTCTTCTGTGATACATGTGGAGTAGATTTGGAAGAATCTGAAGATACTTGGTATTCCCTAAGCTGTATTTTAATTAAAAAAAAAAAGGTCCTGACTGACTTTAGTTCTATCAAAATGATTTATTCAACTTTACAAATATCATGTTTCTCTCCATTCCTGATATGAGTATGACAACTAGTAAAGCAAATCTTATGACTAAAGTTCCGTTTACAATTTTTATGATAATCATTATAGAACAAGATTAAATTTCTTTTTTCTGTTCTAACTTTTCAGTGCTAAAAAGAGTAAAAAGCAGTAAAAGCTTATTTTTGTCATTAAAATGAGTAGACATAATCCCAGAAGTAGTGCACTGACTAAGAAGGTATAATTTTTAAACAGTAAGTTTTATGATTATCACATTTCTCATTATTATTATCTTTAAGGATAAGAGCAGATTAAAAGACTGAACAGAGGAGAAAGCACTGAACACTGTAACATTTTAATGCAATTTGATATGATCTAATCTCTACCTTTAGTCCCTAGAAATAAAAAGTGTGATATCTTTAAAATCATGCCCTTATAATCTGCATTTTAACTAAATGATGTTTTTGGTTCACAAGACATTCTCTATTTTATCCTGAAAACAGCTTATTTTCATGTTAATTAGGTTCTCAGTGCACTTACTATGGAGAAAGAAACTGAATTTTTATAATCTTTTCAATATAATTAAAGTAGGCCTTCATTCCTTACTTCAGACAATATGTCCCAATTAGAAGACCATCAGTGTGACTGGACTAAAAAAGTCAAATCTGAGACCGCTCCAAAGACAGGAAAAATTTAAATAACTAAATTATGAACAACAAATAGACTGAGGTAGTTTCTACAGTTTGTAAAGATTTTTAGTGCTTAAAGTGAGATTGAGATATGATTCAAGTACTTGATATTCAAACTATGACCTCCCAAACTCTTTATACCAATACAAATTTATACTATCTTGTTTGTCATGGTTAAGTTTTTTTTCAGAGAACTTCTAGTACTACTTCAGAAACATGCTCAGAAGACCCACAGCCTCAACAATACTAAAATGTTTGACATTCACATCAGTTTTATACATCATAGATATACAAACATATTATTCCTTCAATTTTTTTCCTCTCTTTTGGGGCTCAGTGTGTATTACATGCTAATAAATCACCTCTAACATAAACTGACATGATTGATTTCCTCATAAAAATGTTTTAAGTCTGTCTTAACTTTTAGCCACTGTTATAGAAGTGTGTGATTCTGAACTTTTATAAAGTAGTCTAGTTGTTTGGGAATTTTTCTAGGAAATAAACATTTAAATATCCATGTCTCCAAGTGTATTCAAACTACATCCTTCAAACTCCAGGACAGGACCATAACCATGAGGGCCTAATTGTGAAAGAAGAGAAGGGTCCAGTATTGACATGAATGTTTCCTTCCACTGAGGAAAGAGTTGGGTAAAAACACAAATAAAAAACCTGTATGTAAAACAGCAAAGTTAATAATTCTAAAACTGTGCTGAAAAAAAAGTCAATTTGGTAACTGGCGTTAACTACAGAAATATAAACGTAATTGCCCATGATGTGAGAAACATAAGAAAACATTTTGGTTTTCATGCTTCCTGAGAAACATTCTTTCTCTATAAACTAAGTGGAAATATAAAATTTCCTTAGTCAAAAGGAAAACGTCCCTAACCAGGGGCTTGATACAAATCCAGCTGAAATTGTTCCCAACTCAAGAGGTGTCTGGAAGATGCCACATATAGATGATGCCTAATTCACTTAAGCACATGCGTTTTCTCATATAAATCAATGTGATTTCAGCCTTTCATAGCAGAGTTTATTTTAAAAGGCAGGCTGTCCATCCACTGAAAAGGGGATAAAATTCTGATCACTTCACTAAACAGATAAGATTTATTGTAGTAAAGGAATCTTCAGCTACATATTTCAGGTGTTGTAAATAATGACTAATTTTCAGCAATAATCTTATGCTTCTATGAAATTCTGAAGAACAGCACTAGAGAAAGGACAAGTGAAAATAAAGATATCTATATAGATTTGTAAAAGAAACATATTTTCTCTCCATAATAATATCAGTCTTAGTAAACAATTTTAAGGATACTATTCCCAGGGTCCCAAGGAATTCTCTTTATGAATGTAAAGAAAATGCTTAAAAAGTACAGTTACTCACAGCAGCTAGTTACTTATCAAAATTTTTATCAGACACTCAGCTTAGAAGTTGTGTTTGCATATACATTAGCTGTAGTAGAGACCTTCTTAGTGCACACTGGTCTCTGTAATGAAGCTTTAAATGTTCCAAGATTCTATTTTTCATTTCAGGTGAACAATTTTCCAACAGTATCTGGGGTTTGAGAGTTGGAGTTTATTTTGGAGAGGGATGAATTTTACTGTAGTGTTCTTAGTATAATGTCCTGCCCTTCAGAGTAGAACTCTGAAGAATTTCTCAGGACTTCACGTTTACATCCTTTATTTGCTTGAGAATCTTGTTAAAGGTTCTTGTCATGGTTTAACCCCAGCTAATTAAGTACGACACAGCTGCTTGTTCACACTCCCTTGGCGGGACAGGGGAAAGAATCAGAAGGGTAAAAAGTGAGAGAACCCACAGGCTAAGATGCAATCAATTTAATTGGGAAAGCAAAGCAAACTAGGGGACTCATTCACCACTTCCTATGGGCAGGCAGGTGTGCAGCCATCTCCAGGAAATTCAGGCTCCGTCATGTGTCATGGTTACTTGGGAAGACAAATGGAATCACTTGGAACATCCCCCCGCCTCTTCCTTCTTCTTTCCCCTTCTTTGTATACTGGGCATGATGCCACACAGTATGGAATATCCCTTTGGTCACTGGGGTCAGCTGTCCCAGCTGCATCGCCTCACAACTTACTGTGCAACCCCAGCCTACCTGCTGCTGGGATAGTGTGAGAAGCAAAAAATGCCTTCAATGTATGCAATCACGGCTCCAATTAAAACATCCATGTGTTACCAACACTGTTTTCAGCACAAGTCCAAAATATAGCCCCATACCGTGAAGAAAATTAATTCTATCCCAATAAAATGCAGCACAGGCTATTTGCTCCCTCTTTTGGACCATAAATCCTGAGACCCAACTTTTGCCAAATCAGTGCAAGTAAGAAGTAATTTGAAATCAAAAGTTACAAAGTGCAGAAGAAGTTCCTTTTTATAGGAGGGACTATAGAGGTTGTGATTATAAGTGAGCAGATCAGAAAAGGAACTCAGAAAAAAATTAAAATTATTTTAAATTTCAAATAAGGGAAAAGGATGCGTGAGACGGAAAGTTCATGAGATGGCAAAGTTTTCTTACAAAAATACTGTAAGTTCAGGTTTTTATCTGCTGAAATAAACAAAGTGATTCTGTCTAAAATCAGGCTGAATAACAAAAATTTTATGCGTTGTTTCCATGTCTCTAGAATTTCATGGGAGCTTTACAGCTGCATTCTCTGACATGTAATAAGTTTTTTTGGTTAGGTGATATTCTCTCTTCACTTGGGTTTATCACTGTTTAAGAACATTTTGAACTCCTTCATCAACATAATTTGTAATACTTCCAGGAAGAAGTCAGAAATTTGTAATTGCAAAATGTTTCAGAATTGGTTAGAAGTCATGTAAATACATCCAAAGACCTGGTGTACAAATGCTTATCCCAGATGATGAACTAAAGACTTGTTTTGGAAGCTCATGAAAACTATTAACAGAAAAAAATGTTAGTAATTTTCTAAAAAAGACCATGCATTTTTATTTTAAGTCTGACCATGTGAGTTCTTCCTGGACTGAAAACTTATTGCAGTTTTGGTTTTGACAATTGTCAGTTGTGAAGACCTTTTGATTGTTTAAAAAATATGCAGTAAAGGAGCAGTGGAACAGGAGTTCAGCTCTATCCTGAAGGTTGGACTTTATCAGCAGTAGGTAATGAATCTTGACAGTTAATCATGTGGGGTTTTGTGTTGCTGAATATGTCTCCATCCTTATCTATTTATATACAGAGAGGGAATATAGTGTCTATTATGTGGTAATAATAGAGTACATAGTTTTGCCTACAACTACAGTGTTTAGATAAAAGACAAATTAAAAGATAAAATATTTTAAAATTTATAAGAATTTTTAATATAATTATTTAATGAACACTGAAAATTTAAATACTGGCAAATACTGTCTCTGTCCAAGGTACTGTAGAAAATTTTTTGATAGGGAAAAACTTGTCCTCTATTTCATCACATAGGCATAATCCTCATATTTATGAAGAAAATAAGTAAGTCACCTTTGAGCCATTACCTCTAAATATAATGATGAACATTTTCTAGAAAATTTGTTGAAAATTAGTTGGTCCAAGGCACTCAGGCTTAACAACTTTCACCTGAAAAATTAATGCACACTCAATAGTTCATAAAAAAGCTGTGGCCAGACAGAAAACTTCCTTCCATAGGGTTTCTCATTCTT
>WEKY01016190.1:33030-57259 GCA_013390045.1 Picathartes gymnocephalus
TTTTTTTTCTTTCTCTTTATTCTTTTTTTCTTCTTTTAAAATTTTTTTTCTTCTTTTTAATTATTTTTTTCAAGGATAATCATGTCTGAGATAGAAATAAATTATTCTTAGTCACACTATGTTTTTTGTTTTGTTGATCCAAGTGAAACTAAGTTTAGAAAAGTGCTGAGAGAGGTGTTCACTCTACAGTTGGGGTATGAGTTTATAGAGGTGATTGGGCACGCTTCATATTCTACAGTAATGTGCTAAGATGCAATTTAAGTGGGAGTGTAGCTCTTCAAAAGTATCTTCTTTGAAGCAGTGCAGTCTGGGAAGCTTTAGATTTGGTGCACTGTGTATGTGCATGAGGTAAAAACCAGATACCACAGACAAATGAATGAATAAATTCTGTTATTTTCCTGCCTTTTCTCTGGCCTAAGAGTATGACAGAAGGAAGTAAATCTCATAAGTTCTCTTTATTGCATCCCATAGAGGAGTCCACTATAACAATAGAAATCAACAGTTCAGAAGGTGGATGGTGTAAACCTACAGAACTGAAGAATTGAATGAAATATTACTGTTGTGAAATCAAAAACAATGAAAAACAATATTTGGATGAGCAATGCAGAACTCAAGTTAGAAATCCTACAAGATTTTAAAACATTTCACCTTTATTTCCAAAGGACAACCTTACAAAATACCATGCAACTTTCAAATCTATTATTGAGAAAGCCCATACGAACAGCAATGTACTTTCCAAAGCAGATAGGTACCCTTTTGTTTATTTTTTATTCCCAGAAATTTGATTTATACTGCTATTTTGCAAATATATCTGCAAATATACATGGGGTTTTTTCTCATATCCCAAATTCCTTTTAAACCATATTGCCTTCCATTTCAGCCTTTCATTTCCAGACTCAGTATTTTCTTCCAAGGATATGAAAAGGTTATTCAATGACTTATTGTTCAATTAACTTACTATTACATGTTAAGAAGTGATCAGAATAACTTACTAAAGGTAACAAAAAAGGTAAAATCTAATACAAAACCATTTTAGAGCTAGGCACTGTACAATTGTCCATGAAACACCTCATTTTGGTCTGACTTTATTTTGCCACTTTGTTTTCCATTTAATAAACAACAGTGTAACTTCTCTTTTCATCAAAATAAATGCACTGTTCTTACTTCTTATTTTTAGGCTTGTTTATCATCTAAAGCATTGCAAATGAAACTGTAAAACTGGAGATGCTTTTGTTTCTGCAGAGGTAATCAGTCCAAAAAAATATTTTGGATGTCTGCAATCAATCTCCAAATCTCAGAAGCAAGTCTGATATCAGCATTAAAGGTTCTGTTTGATGTCTGGCAGCTAGAGCAGGGAAAGAAATCTGCCATAAATATAAGATCCTAGTTTCTGCTACAAGCAGACATTTGAAAGTGAGACTTTGAAAAAGCCAATAGAAGTACAGAAGCTCTAGCTAGCTTCTGCCCAGTATTAACATGAAGTTATAAACCAGAAGCAAGTACTTAAATGGCGATTAAGATCAACATTCTCTTTGCATCTGTTCTTTCCCTGAGGCTGAGTCTACATGTTACCAATAACCATGAAACGAAAAGGAAATACTTCTGTAATTTTCAGCTATTAAATGATGGATGAATATGTATCACTTAGAAAATAATTCAGGTTACTTGACATTGTTTCTCCAACAGGATACCTATCATCCATATCTAGCTCTGTTAGAGCTGGTTGAGTTTGGGTTTTATTGCTTTGGTTTGGCTTTGTTTATTTGTGGGTTTGTTTTTATCTTTTCAAACATATTTATCTTCATTTCACATGTCTATGTCTGTATATATTCTGTACCAGTGACGTGGAAGGTAGAATTGTGTTAAAAGCATAGGTGGGTGAACAAGACCTTCCTGCTTGGCTGGCTGTCCCAAAATGTTACTATGGAAACCATCAAATTTTGTCTTTCTAAATAACCATATAAGTACATTTAAGAAGAAGAAAGACACAAAACCCCCCAAATCTACAAAAAAAAAATCCCCAACAGTCTTTGCTAGTCTGTTTTCATGTTTGTAAAAAGATTTTGCAACAGAAAATCCTTTCACTTGGTATAAATGAAATTCAATCAACAGTTCACAGTAAACACTGCTAGATAAAGATGGTCAATGGATAAATTACACTTGCTAAAACCAATTGTCTTGTGTTCAGTCTCACATATTTGAGTCAATAGATTGCTTAATCATAGAGGAAGTAAGCTTTGAAATCAAAATAAGGTTTTGCATGACTTCTGAGGAACTAGGAAATGTTCAACTCTGGACCTAGAGGACAGAAAAAAACCACAACAATATTTTGAACTTTAAACAATACTTTTATTAGTTTTAATCATATTTTATATATTTATCTTTCTATACTGCTCTTTTAAAACTACTTTCAAAAAGTTAATGTGCTCCCCCCTTTTTAAGAAATATCTTTACAAGGTATGTATTATATATCTCCTACCTCCACTTTAAAGCATTCACTAGCTATTTACCAGCTATTTTTATATTATGGCCTCTATCAGAAGGTTTCCTTTACTATAAGCTAGAAATTTAAATGCATCTTGTTCTTTTGTGAGATGAGAAGACTCACCTGGGAGATAAATTTTATTGAAGTATTGAAAATTATTTTAAAACTTCAGCTATTTTCTGTTTTTCTGCATCTACCCATTTTTTAAGTTCACCATTTCTGCTGGTGGGGACTATACTCGAACTAGACATGCTCCTCAGACGCTTTAGTGCAAACTCTGTTATCCTTCTGTTATCTGCTTCTGCTGGCAGATTAGGCTAAAACATCACCTCAGTTCTGAGGTCAAGCTGTAGATTGACTTTCACATATGTGTTCTCTGCTGAAAAATTCTTTGGGGAATAAAGATGATCTTTTCAAGCAAAGTTGTGCTATTTCCACAACACAATTTACTGATCCGATTTGTTAAGGGGTGAAAGTGAAATAGCAAGATTCACTTCTTTGTTACCTCAGTTGATACTGGTTGAGTGGTTTAATAGGAAAGGAGAAGCTGTGCATGCCCAAGAAGCAGAACAATTCACTTCTTCCCAAGGGCAGGCAGGTGCTCAGCCATCTCCAGGAGAGCAGGGCCTTACATGTAACAGTAACTTGGGAAAACAAAAGCCATCACTCCAAATGTCCTCCCCTCCCTCCTTCTTTCCCTCGCTTTATTTACAGAGTATGATATCATATAGTCTGAAATATCCCTTTGGTCAGTTGGGGTCACCTGTCCTGGTTGTATCTGCTCCCAGTCTCCCAAGCACTCCCAGTTTCCTCCCCAGAATGTCAGTGTGAAAAGCAGAAAAGGCCTTGGCTCTGTGTAAACCCTGCAAAAATATCTCTGTATTATCAACCCTGTGTTCAGCAAAAAATCCAAGACATAGCCTCATACCAGACGCTGTGAAGAAAATTAACTCTACCCCAGCCAAACCTAGCTATCTGCAGTGTTATTCAAGATGTAATTTTAATGTTTGTTGTGTGTTGATGTTGGCTGCTAGGCAGACACTGAGGTAGCTGCTATGTCACTCCTTCTAACAGCACAGGGGGAGAATTTAATACTGAAAAACTCCTGGGTCAAGGTAAAAACAGGGAGATCACTTAGCAGTTACCATCATGGCCAAAAATTGACTCAGGCTTATGATTATTAATTTAACCTATTTTCAATTAAAAATAAAGTTGAATGGCAAAAACCAGACATGATCTAAAATGCTTTTCCCTATATCTCCCATCCCTTTTCCCAGGCTCTACTTCACTCCTTCATCTCCGACGACTCTATCTCCTGGCGCCTGAGCAAGCAGGAGCAGAAGGATGAGGCGCTCCGGTCAGCCCATAGCAGCTCCTCTCTGCCGCTCCTTCCTCCTCACACTTTTCCCAGGTGTTCCCCTGGGGACTTCCCAGGAGCCGCAGTGAACCCCCTGCCCCGCCGGGGTCTCTGCTGGGGCCGCAGGGCCATCCCTGCCGGGCCTCTCCTCGGCCCCGTCCCTGCTCCCGCTGTCCCCTCGGGGCTGGCAGCGCTGTTTCTGGCACGGTTCCCCCGGCTCAGCCCTGGCTGCCGGGCAGCGTTTTGCCCTCCCTTGGCCAGGCTTTCCCCGGGGCTCTTGCCCTGCCACAGCCCCCAGTGCCAGCACCTTGAGTAAGTAACAGTCAATATTTAAAAAATTAAATTCCATAAGAAAACAGATGGGGATAAAAAGCCCCAAGAACTGTAAGGTTTTCTTTGTGCTGTCTGTATCATACGAAGAGCTGGGGAAAGAGAAAACAAGCCTTCATCTGATTTGTTCTGAGTACTAGAATGCCATTTTTGTGACTGTAGACATGCCTGGGATCAAGAGCAGTGCTAGAGTCAAAATGGCAATCTTTTCATAAAACATTTTACCCTTTCTTCATTTGGTACTCTTTTCAAATAGCTAAAACATACCTGCTGTTGACCCAGACAGTTTAGATGCTGAAGTTGAGAGATGATATGTAGTATAAAATATGCAAATAAAATTAATTATTTCAATGATCTTTTGGTTCAAGAATCCACAAATCACCAAGGCTCACTTCAAACTACATCTGATCTCTGCAAGTCCACAGAATCACAGGAAGGTTGGGCTTGGAAGGCTTCACAGAAGATCCCCTGTCACAGCTCTCCTGGGCAAAGCAGAGTGACCTAGAGCAGGTTGCTCTTGTTGGGTTTTTTAATATCTCCAAGGACAGAGAGCTGGCCACTCTGGGCAGCCTGTTTCAGTGTTTGACATGCTTCCTGCTAAGATATTCACACACATTGATGTGGTCCCTCCAAGTCTTCCAATCAAAAGTTTCTAACCTTTTCAGTCTCTTCTCAGATGACTGATGCTCCAAACCCTTTTCACCATCATGGACCTTCCCTGGACTCGCTCAGGTATGACCATGTCTTTCTTGCATGGAGGAACCCAGAACTGGACATACTGCTGGTCTGATCAGTGCTGAGTAGACAGGAAAGGTACCTCCCTCCACCTTCTTGTGACACTCGTCTTCCAAATGAAGCTCAGGCCTTCTCTTATGTAAGAACACCTTTCTAGTAAATGGTCCATGGTGACCCCAAGTCCTTTTCAGAGCTGCTTTCCAGCCAGAGGGTTATTCATCCTTGGTGTACAACTTCGTTTTTCACTTTGTTGAACTAGATGAGGCTCCCATCTACTCATTTCTTCAGTCTGACCATGTCCTTCTGAATAGCAGCATAACCACGTGGCATTATCAAGCACTTCTCCCAGTTTTGTGTTCTCTGCAGATTTTCTGAGTACTCACTATCCCAACATCCTGGTCGCTAATGAAGATTTAAGCAGTATTTGCCCCAATATCAACCCCTGAAATACATCACTAGTGACCAGCCTCCATCTGGACTTTGTGCCACTGCTCACAGTCACTTGAGTTTGTCAGTTGAGCTAGATTTTGTTCCACCTCATGGTCCAGCTATCTAGTCTGTTCTTTATCAGGTTGTTAATGAGAATGTTATGGTTTTCCAATATTATTCCAATGTTATTAATCTAGCACCTTCAATTTTTTCCCTGCAAAACTGAAATTAATTCAATTGGTAGTTACACCAGTTAAACAAAAGTCATTATGCTGATCTTATATAAAAAGAATCCCCTTATTACAAAGCTTAAGGCACTGTAGCAGTGCGTAAAAACCATAGCTAAAGCAGAATAAATGTGTAATAAAAAAAATCTAATTTATTAAAATGTCAACAGTTTAGTTACATTTTTATATATATATATTAGTAGCATGCACTATGTAAAATACATTTCATTATATAAATATATACAGTTTTGATATACTATATATATTTCATATATATATATTTTAAAAACCCTCCAGTGTAAATATCAATGTGAAAACTGATGAAAAAGAAATACAAAGTTACAAAAGAAAAATCACTGTGGCTTGGGCCTGTCACCCATATAATGTAGGCAATCGATTACAAGATTGCTTTCAATTTCTGTTCTGAAGTGCTTTCACCTGCAGTGCCACTGAGTAACTTGAAATTGCACGAGTAAATCTGAGTGTGATATATAGTCCACAGTAGAGCATCCACACCAAGATGAGCCATATAGGGGCCCAATCCAAAACCCAGTACAATCAGCACAGGGATCCCTGAAACTTTTGAATTGGACTCTTTTGAAGCATTTGGTCTGTAATATATGATGTCATGTTTTGGTGACAGAGGAGAAATTAGTTTTTTCCTTTGAACATGTTCTACTTTAACTGTAGGTGGTACCACAGAGCATTTTTCATTTGGGGTAGGGATTAATTTTAGCAGTTTTATTTTTACACTATACACAATTTTCCATAGAACTCCAATATGTTTACAGTAGAAGAAATTTATGCAACTTCTTAGAGCTATGTGAAACTCAACACTTTCTATCCAGACAATAGCATCAAATCTGTTATCTAGTTAAATACAGAACTGTGATATTTTCTTAGTATTTTAAGTTCCTTGTTTAATGTAAATAAATAAATAAACAGATAAACATACATATATATACATATGTACATATATACATATATACATATATATATACACACACACATACATACACACACACACACACACACACATATATATATATACATACACATACATACACACACACACATATATATATATATACATACACATACATATATATATATATATATTTATATCCCAAATCCAAACAAGGAAAGATCCTACACACACACTCATATATGATTTCCTAAACTGAAAATCAGTTCTTTAGGCATATTGTTAGACAAATCTAGCCCACATTTGAGATTAGTTTTACTGCTGGGTTTGTTCTTCAACTGACTGTGAAACACTACTGCCTTGGCATTTCTAATTTTTCAAAATCAAGGAACTTTACAGGCATTACCTGAGAATGTTCACTAGTGCAAGATAAAAAAACTATGCTCACCAAGTGCTAACCTAGGGTATTTAATACTTGTAAAACTTGTGTCATGGAAAAAAGCAATTTACTTCTGATCATATTTGATAAAACAAATTGCTATTTCCTGCTGATTCTTCTAGATATTTTCTGATTTCTTGTTTCTTTTTAAGAGTATGGAATATAAATATTTTAATGTGAGCTTTCTTGGAAGATCTCTTACCTTTATTTTCCCCAAAACATCTACTTTGCTTCTGCCAAATGGATATCACCACTAACATTTCAAAAACCATTTTTAGTGTCACTACTCTGCATCTTGATCCATTTAATTTTTCCATTAACTGCAATAATAATGGATTAAGTGTAGTATTTTATGCTTTTTATGGTCCAAACCCAACTTGTTTTCTGTGCATGTTTTGGCAGCAGTAGAGACATTATATGTGGCATCTGCCAAGGAGTTAACTAGATTTGAACTCAATTTTTATGTTTCTAATGAGTTGATGCCTCGATACTTATAGGAGTGTCTTTTACAATGAAAATGTTTACTAATTTACTTTGAAGCCTCATTAGATTTACTGATTCACTGCCATTATCTGGAGGAATTTGTTCAGGTGTTAATTTCATTTTGGCTCATGTCTTTTTTTAGTCGCATAGTCAAACTACACTTAAGAGATGGACTTTCTGAATGAATAAAAAAACCCCCCAAATTAGATAGAAATCAACACAAGCAGCAAGACTAATAAGAATTTTTGTGCACATAAGCATGGTTCAGCATTTCAATTGTATTTCAGCATTTCAATTGTATTTCAAATTAAAATGTGTGAAAATGAAAAAAAAGAAAAAGAGCTGCATGTTAAAAAGTCACTAAAATAATGAATTCATAAAAATATTTGGTTCATTTCTGAAGAGAAAAAAAAAAGTTTTACCTGAACAGTTACTCAAAAATAAACTGTAGAGAAGTTGATTTGAAGCTTAAAAGGAGACTATAATTCTGAAAAAGAGACATGTCTCCTTCCTAAAGCCAGATTCACTGAGGTGCTTAATTCCTTGCATCATTTTCAGCTCATGATTAGTTCTGCTGTAGTTTAATGACTGCAGAATTATATAACTGAAGTTTAAACACAGAATTATGTGTATTTTTGGTGAATATAAATCCATCTTTCTGGGGTTTATTTTAAAATAATACCCAAGTAAGACTTTAGAACTAAAGACTTTAATCTTACTCTTCTTTTTACACCAAATTAGGAAGATTTTAATAAGGTTTTTCCCTAGAATTTCAGCTGAGTAATTTAGGACACCCTAAAATATATTCTGTTTTCTCATGAACTACCAAATCCATCTGTCTTGTTGGCATTGTGATATAACATTTTTTCTATAATGTAAAGTTAATAAGTAAATAGAGTGTACAAACACTCAAAATAATATGTAAGGTTAGTAGAGAACTGCTTTTCCTAAAAGGAAGTGTACTTCAAATGAATTTTCTTAAACTATTCTAAATAAATAACTAAAGGAAACAGTTATGACAGTTATGAAATCTTTTTCCACAAAATAGTCCATGGTAAGAAGAAAAATATATAATCTTTCACAATATTTTATTTATCTATAGTATTTTTGCAAGTATCTTGATATAAGATTTACAACATAACCTTTCTTATTTTTAAAAAGGTAGGTATAAACTGCATAATGAAAATCCTTACAAAGTTTCTTTATATTTAAGAGTACGACTTAGAAATTAAATGCGTAGGGTTTTTTTTTTCAGTAGAAACCCTGATTCTTCAAGCTCTAATTATTTTAATGAAGATTTTCCCATTACTACCTGGCTTGAATTTTTGTTTTTAATTTTCAATCACTTTATCTCACAACAGAGTTTACTTATCTGTGGTTGCACTTACACAAACTAATAAACTTATTCATTTGTAGCCTTTAGATTGATTTTTGTCTTTGCTGATTTTTTATAAAGGAAAGGACTTTACAGATATGGGTTAGACAGATACAGCTGAAAGCTTTTGAGCCTTAGTTGTTTATATTTTCTAGGCAAAGCCACTAAGGCTGCACAGCAAAAAGAACAAAGATAAGAAACTTCCTTTAAAATTTACATACTTCACCAAAAAAGTCACAGTGGCTTTATTTTTAAAAGGCATGTAATGATAAAAAGTGGCAAAAATCAAGAGTCCTGTTCCCATGATAGTTTATAAATTTCACATCAAACGACCAAAAGGAAGAAGTCATTGGGAAAGTATTTCTGTGATTCTCACTTCCTTAATGGAAGCTAAATTTGAAAATAGGAAACATGGCTTTGAACCTTCTCAGGCTGAAAACAGGCTAGATCTCATACTTCCAGCTTCCTGAGGGTGTTTAAAATTTCTGAATTATTGTGTAAAATGTAGATGCCATAAACACTGACAGAATGTTTCTTTGAGCACCCATTTTTGGAACAGATGAAAAACCTAGCTCAAGATATGTTCCATTATTGAAACCCTAAATTGAATAAAATTGTGTCTGTGCAATCCTGATTTAGGCACCTAGGTCTAAGAGAATTTCCTGCTTACTATCTGGCTGCTTTTTTCAGTGGTTTTGAGACTGTTCTGCAAAGGGTCTTAATCCTTTACACACACTGTACAGTAAACCCATGAACGTAGCTTCTGGTTTTGCATTATTCTTCATGGACTGAGCAGATAGTGAGACATCTGCAAGTGCCTAAGTCTTTTTTGAGCCCTAATTGCTGAGGGCTTTTGATGATGCCATTTTGTAGCAAAAAAATTGTTTGACTGTGTCCCTTGGACAAGGAAATTTTCTCCAAAATTCCAGTCTCTTTCAGTGTTGCATGGAAATATTTTTCTTTTATATAATGGCTTGTGTCATTGGTGAGATGCTGTTGCTTCATTGCCCTCCTCCCCCCACCACTCAATCAACCACACCCCACCATCATACATCATTTATTGTAAAATCTTCCCGAGGTTAAAATTTAGAACCATAGTAGCCACTATGTACTAGTACTCTTTCTTTCAATCAAATAGTTTTCCTCTTCCTTGAAAACAATATGCAAGCACAAAAAGCCTTTAATGACATCTTCTGAAAGCATCTCAGGCAGCACATCGTTGAAAAATGTCCTGTAAGCAGTTTCTCTGTGCCTAGTGATGGGCCAGCAAGAGCACTGCCAAGAGACGCCATTAAGTACTCCACTGAACTCGTAAGTCTGTTATAAACATGGGAAGGGAATTGGCTTTCGTATATGATTGTTAATGAGCTTGTTAATTAAGTTATTAAGTTAGTGATATTAATGAGGTTGTTGATCGGCGTTGTTTGGGGGTGGTGTTGAGATGTTGGGGGTTGAAAGTTCTGGATTTGGGGGAGGAACTGGTGTCAATCACAGTGAGCAAAGGGGAGAGAGTGGAAGACCCCATTGGACTATTAGGAACCAACCAGAAGACCCTGGATACAAACGAGCCAACCAGAACAACAATGAGGGAGTGGGGTCAAGGGAGGAGCTATATTCAACTCTGGGGTGTAAAATGCATATCTCCCCAGCATTGTGGGTGTGCCTCTGGCCATACCCGATCTGTGGCTAAGAACCCAGTGCTGTTCCTTTGCCTTGTAGTTCAGCGGATTGCCATTTTTGGTCTCTAATTGTTCGTAGTAATTTTGTTAATAAATTTCCCTGTTTTAAAATTTTAATTGGCAAGGCATTTGTTACAAGTATTCAGACCCCCTTTAAAGATTATGACAATGCTGAACATGAACACAAAGCCCAGGCTGATATTTTTGTTTTTTATCCCAAACTGGGGAATTTTTAACAACAGGATCACTGTGATGCCTGGTGCTTGGATTAATGAAATGTCAATGACAAAGAGTCTAAATAACCAAAGTGCTTTCTGTTCTATCTGCTAATGTTACTCTTCTGTTGTTAAAATACTAGTTCATCCTTTTTGCTGTACAGCTATGCTTTAAGTTTCAAACTTATGTTGGAAAACATTCCTTTTTTAAAAATTACATTTGTAGGAAGTGGGAGTAGAATCACAAACCAGAAATTCCTATTATTCATTTACTTAGTACACATTTTCTTCAAAGTATGTTGAATTCATTATAGAAGCAAAAAAATACATTTTTCCAGGTAAGGTATGTCTATGCAGATGTTACAACATAGCTGATGGGAGACAAACCTGGACAAGTTCAAATCCTGCTAGCAGCAAGATTAGAGAATGTGTAGTGTGGACTAGCAAGTTAAACAGCTCTTAATGAGTTCTCTGTTACGTCCGTAGTGATACAAAGCACTTTAGCTAACTAGCCGAATGATAACCTGTTTTCATCTATGCAACTCCATTGCCACAGCAAGGGAACAATCTAATTTATTCTGTAGGGATGTTTCCATTTTGAGATGTCAAAATGGAAACATCCTCACAGAATAAATCAGCTTTAATGTTGATGTGCTAATTAACTGCCTACTAATAACTTCTGTGTCTTCTAATTCATGCTTTCTAATAGGCACTATTATTACAGTACTATAGAAATCTAGATGAATATTATAAAAGGAAATAAAATTTTTAAAAAGGCACTAATCAGATTCTCATTTTAGTCTGATTTTTGGGCCTACTTAATGTTACTTAATTGGGCTCATTCTCAAGGAATGTTACTACAAGTGGTACAAGGTGTTCTCAGAAGAAAAAAAAAAAATTTGAAAAGAAAGACAGATTTAGGAAATGTTGTAGACCCTGGCTAAATGTGAGACCCTAATGGTGTAAGCTGTTCTGTGCAGGCAGTTTCTAGTTTTCAGAATAGCTGCAATGAATCATCAAGGTTTTAAAACATATGGATTCTTTTGTAGAGTTAATAACCACAGACAAATCCTATAATTCCAGTCATGCAGATTTTGAAAGATGTACTAATCCAAACAGAAACATTCCATATAATCTCTAAGTTCAACTAGAAACATAAACCAGATATAATACTAAACACAAAACATAGTAGGTGCCCATACTTTTAAAGCACTCTAACAGAGAAAACTGCAGAGGAATGATAGCCAATGGACATATGCCTTCCCAGGTACAGGAAATAAAGTGCAAGCCAAGAGCAATTATCACGTTAAAAGAAAAATGCAATAGGTTTGGTAACTTCACTGTTCTAAGTATGTAGTCCGAGTTGATTTCTGAACATTTTAGTGCAAGTAGAATTTCAGTAGATGTTGAATGTTAAGCTACTTAATATAGAAATAGACATTTATTACATGCATATTCCGTGCCTAGTGGAATGTGGCCATCTGCAAAAGTGTCTTGGCCAAAGTCAGTAGATTTTGTCAGTGATTCTTTGGGTTTGAGAGGCTAAAGGATAAAAAAAGAAAAAGAGGTAGTAGAATTGAAAACAAAAAAATTCAAGTGATATTAAAATGCAAACAAAAAATTTAAAAATTGATGTCACTATTATTTTAAGCAGTTGTAATTATGGTCACTGATGGGGTACTTCACTTTATTTATGGCAATTAAATATGGCTGAGATTTTTAAAAGAACCTCTGACAGGTATCTAATCCCCAATCGATTCACTAAAGTTTGATGGATTCATTTCAAGTAATGTAGGTTAACCCTGGTAATCCATGGCCTGTGCAATACAAGCTAAAATAGCCTCCTGATGTTTCCTGATGTACCAATTCAGCAGTCGTTGCTGGGCATAATGGGGACAAACCACCATTTTCTAGAACCTCATTTCTGTGTTTTTCATCCACAATTTCTGTGATAGGCACGTCATGCTATGAAGTAAACACTCCTAAGCCATAATGTAAGCATTATCTTTTTCTTCTTCAAAAGCAGCACAGACAGAGGGGCAACCACAAGATGTACAAAACATGAATTCTGATTTTGTTAGTGTGGCTTCTTCAACCTGGGTTCTTGTTGGTATACTGGACTTCTGAGCCTCTGTTGGAATCTGATTGTATTATAAAGTGGGTTTTGAAAAACAGAAATGCCAAAAAGAATTAGGTACTTCCTTGCTCATAAACATTCCACAGAACCAATTTCCAAAAGCCACTGTAAACAACACCTGCCAGGTGTATTCTAGTATTTTTATAGGGAATAATGAAGATTTGTTTCACTTGCATGAAACAGATTGTTAGCTGGGCTTTTTAGAAGGAATACAAGTTTAAACTAAACTTCTGTACAAAATGGGAAGCAGAATAACAAATTGTTCTCAAGTTTATTTGAGATTTACTTTCTTTTTCCTGTTAGATGATTATTCACTCTATTAAATATTCTTCATTTTCCTCTCTGTTCTCCCTTTTTTATGTTGTGAGCTTTTCTTAAGGTGCTTAGGGTTTTTTGGTGATTTTTTTTGTTTGTTTTTGTTTTTGTTTTTTTGTTAGTTGTTTTTGGTTTTTTGGTTGGTTGGTTGGTTTTTTGTTGGGTTTTTTTGGTTTTTTGGGTTTTGGTTTTGTTTTTTTTTTGGTAATCTTCTTTAACTCCTACACTTCTCAATTTATTTCCCAGCAAACTTTTTTTGGTTACCAATGATATTTTCTAACTATTCCTACTACTCTTAATGGATAGCTCTTTCTCCTCTTCCTTCAGGTTTCTGCATTCATATAGACTGTCTAGTATTTGAAATCTTGTCACAATTTTCTCTTGAACCGTTTTACTCTTTTCAACATTTGAACATTTCTAGTCTTTTAGATGTTTCACCAATGTTTTGTTCTTGATATACTTTTATTCAATGTGCTATTAAAATGTATTCGTTGTGCCTGTGTGGTTGGGACGAACTTTAACCTTTCTACTAATTGATGCATCTAAGTATTCAGAAAATAAGATAATTAAGAAGACCCAGATATAATGGAAAGAGGTAGGAAATTCCCTTACTCTAAAATTTATTTTCTGTAAAGATTAATCATCTTCCTGTAACAAATGGTATAGGAATACACTGCAGTGGCTAATTTTTAATCGTATATTAAATTTTCTTATTTCTCCTCACCCTCCAATTTTTTAATTTATGAAAGTGATAGTATTTTTTTCAAGAGATTTCCCTATGACAGTTACTGCTTTCTAACATTTTAGGAATAATTTTCCCCTCAGAAGGCATTTTGACAAACTATATTCTTTAAAACTACTTCTAGATTCCTACTACATCCACATGTTGTATATTGTGCTACATTTTTGACCTGAGAATTTTGAAGATTGAATCTTTTTGGACATGGCAAGATCTATGGAACACTTTGTGTTTAATTACAGGTGTTGCAACAAAGGAAAACTTTCCTAAATTATGAGAGTTTTATAGTCTACTGACAGAAGGGAAGGTCACCTGGGAAGGTCTTAAGTTTCAGCTTGCTGGGTTTGTGGAATTAAAAGTCTGAGCTCCACCACTCTCTTCTACAAAAGCTTTATAAAGAATCTCATCAGCTACAGCCAAACAATAGTCTTCCTCAGGAACTGAGATCCATGGCATTACAGCTGTATATCTGTTGTACACAGAATGCTGTTCTTTACAGCAAATACTCAGATTTTTACAAGGAGAATAATGATTACCTATTTTATTTGCATTGGGACCAAAATAAGGGTCAAGGGTCTATATTTTGATCCTTTGGCTCAGCTTTGTAGAATGCAAGATGTCTAGTAATTAACTTAGTTCTGACTCAGGTGTAAATTACTTCCAGAATTTAATTGGGAATTAATTTTCCAAGATAGCCATTTTTGAAAATCTGGGGAGGTGATTCTATTAATATTTTGACATCTAAATATCTTTGCAAGGGCAGTGTTCAGACAGAGGTTTAGAAGTTATGCTCAAATTTATTTATGTCTTTGGTGATTAATGTGTATTTAAATGCTTTGCTGAATACTGATTGTAGCATATACTAAACTGCTTGGTTGAACTGGGGTCAACTTGAAGTGTTTTAGCTATATGCTAAATTGAGTGGGCTTATTAATTTAGCTTCTGCACTTAAAAAGGTGAAAAATTTCAGCTGCTACCTGTATGTAGGTGCAGAGAAATTTAATTTGTATTGCTAATGATGTCAGTAAATAATTTTTAAAAATCCTGTAATTTTATACATGGAGTTTTTTACCCTGATTTCCCCATGAACACCCTTATGAACAAAGTATCCAAATTCACAGTAAGACTATTTAGGAGAAACACTGGAAAATATTGTTTTGGAAGTAAAACATTCTCATCTCAGTGAAACTTCCATTTCTCAGTCTATAAAACACATGAATTAACTCACATTTAAGCAGTGTATCCGTATTAACATACATTGATATGAGTTTGAATGTATATATTGACTCTTTATCATTCTTGGTTGTTTTGGGGTTTTTTTTTTAGTTCAGCAATTTCTTTCCTTGGCATAGCCCATGATAAACATTTTTTGTATACTTCTTGAATAACCTTTCTGAAATTATTAGCTGGTTGTAAATTTTTTGAAATTACCTTTACTATGAAAGATGTCTTTATTATTCAGCATTAGCATTGTGAGTAGCAGAAAGTTGGCAATATTGCACGTCACTTGCATCGCAGAATCATAATTACAGGGGAATGTACAAAGATTGCCACTTAGAGGGTCAGACAATAAAGGTAATTTTTCTGAAATACAAAAGCTTAATTCTGATTTTATTTAAAAGAAAAATTATTCAGAAGTTTTGTGTTTTTACTGGCTTTTCTGAATAGATGTTAGTCATATTGTTATTTAAGGCAACTAATTACTTTCTCGAATAGGAGGTATCTGTATTTTTGTCATTGATAATAAATAACAGATAATAAACACATTGTTTGGTATCTTTTCAGTGCTAGATGTACATGCAACTGAGGTTTTTAATAAACAATGGAATAAACAAAGAGAGCTCAAGCGTCCCAAACAAGGCATAATAGTACTAATAATTTTGCTCTTCATGTGGCATTTCTTCCTAAAGATTTCCAAACCACTGTGTGAACTTTGCCTGTAACATTGGAACAAGGACTGGAACAATCATATCTGTTTTGCAGGAATCTAAGTATGCAAGTGGATTTCTTCACTTATACTAATTTACTCTTCATGTAGCACAACAGTGATGGGTTAGGTGGGGATTTTGTGGAAGGATGTGAGAAAAATTTCCAATATTTTTCTTTTTCTGAGTTCAAATGCTACTTCTTGCTACTAAGAAAGATTCTAACATTTGTAGCTACCAGGAACTCTAACCTGAAGTCAGAACTAGTAAATTTATCTTTGAGATATGGTGAAGCTTATTTAAAGTGCTGTACAAATTGGACTACACTCACATTATAAATAATCTGTGAAATCAGTCCATGTGTGTTATAGAAACCCTTGTCAGCACTTCATAGGATTTAGGCAAAATACTGTGTGCTTCTGTACATTCCTAGTACACCTCCACACTTCTGCTCTGCTGATGGCCTGTTCATTTCTGCAGGGTTTCTAGAACTTGAAAATGTTCATGTTGCTTCCTTCCTTCTCAAAGTCCTGAAATCATGTAGAAATAGCTAGTTTAAAATTTCTGTCTGAACTGAGGACACAGAGAGCTTCTCCCAATGACCAAGCCCAGGTATGTTTCCTGGTCATATCATGCTGTTGGGGGTTAGGTTGGGTTTTTTTTCTTTCCTTTTGTATAGAATTTTTTCCCAATTGAGTTGTTAAGTACTGGATACTTAAGAAAAACAAAGAACTTTGGCCAAGCCCAGGAGGAGAGGGGTTGATAAAAGTCAGGGGTGGGGGCAGCATAAGTACTGGATACTTAAGGAAAAACAAAGGATGGTGGCCAAGCCCCAGAGGAGAGGGGCAGATAAAAGGCAGCATCAGGAGAGCTGAAGCTGGGCTGCGGAGGGGAACAGGAGAAGCTGCTCTGCCTTTTTGGGGAAGAGAAGAGTCTCTGCTGCTGCTGCTGCTGCTGGACCCTTTTCACGTGGAGCTGTTTCTTCTGCCGAGCCGGGCTGCTGCCCCTGTCCTGCTTGCCCCAGCTCCCACAGCACTGCTCTGGGTTTCACTGCGCTGCAGCCCCCGCTCCCCCTGCCTACCGAGACATCCTACTGTCCCAGTTTGCTGTTTTCCTAGAGTCCTGCTGAGGCACTGGGATCGACAGTGTTCCTGAAGCAAGGCCTGCCTGTCCTCCACCCCTTCCCCTCCTGGCCGTGCCCCGTGTCTGCTGGAACTCGCACCACAGCGCCCCCTGCCAGCTGTGACCATCACTGCACCCAAGGGGAAAGCACCTGCAGGCCCAGACGGCTGGGACCAGGTTCTTGTTTCTGTTTTGTTGTTAATACCATAAGTGTTGGTTTTTTGTTCACTTTATTATAAATACTAGTAAAGAACTGTTATTCCTATTCCTATATCCTCTCCTGAAAGCCCCTTAATTTCAAAATTACAATAATTCGGAGGGAAGGGGTTCACATTCTCCATTCCAAGGGAGGCTCCTGCCTTCCTCAGCACATACTTGTCCTTCAAACCAGGACACATGCATTTAGGATAAAGCAGAGGAAAATACCAGAAATCCCCTACTTCTCGTTTTCCATGGCTTCCTCGAAGAGTCAATTCAAGTGTGCATGTCAGCAGGTGATATCATTTCCATCCAGCTGGAGTCATCTGCATCTCTGGGACTGGGAAAACAAACTCAATCTCTGATTATCAGTAAGTAGAAAGACTGAAAAATGATCACTTTCTGAAATCCTAATCCCAAAGCATCATCCTCTAGTATGTAACTTCAGTACCCATTAGCAATATCTCTATGTGATTTATTTGAAGAACACGACAGATACTTAATTAGTACTTTTTATATCAATGTTAAATTAAGACCTTTGTCTACACTTCCTTTCCTGATATATTGGTTTTGCACGGCCTGGTTTTTGGTAGCGGGGGATGGGGGGCGCACAGAGGTGGCTCCTGTGAGAAGCTGCTGGAATCTTCCACCATGTCCAGCAGAGCCAATCGCTGATGGCTCTGAGGATGGACATGCTGCTGGCCAAGACTGGGTCAATGAGAGATGGTGGTAACGCCTTTGCGATGACATTTAAGAAAATCAAATCAAGGACACACAGTTTTTCTTCTACTCAGAGAAGAGAAAAAGAGGTGAGAACATGTGAGGGAAACAACATGGAGAAACCAAGGTCAGTGGAGAAGGAGGGGCAGGAGGTGCTCCAGGCACCGGAGCTGAGATTCCTCTGCAGGCCGTGGTGAGACCGTGGTGAAGCAGCTGTGCCCCTGCAGCCCGTGGGGATCCACGGGGGATGCAGAGATCCACCCACAGCCCCTGGGGATCCCCAGGGGATGCAGAGATCTACCCGCAGCCCCTGGGGACCCACGGGGGATGCAGAGATCCACCCGCAGCCCGTGGGGAAGGTGCCCATGCCAGGGCGGGTGGATGCCTGGCGGCGGTTGTGACCCTGTGGGAGACCTGGTGGAGAGAGGGGGCCCTGCTTCCAGGCTGGAGCAGCCTGGCCTTGGAGGACTGCACCCCGTGGAGAGAGAGACCCACGCCGCAGCGATTTTGGGAGGGCTGTGTGCCCGTGGGAGGGACTCACATTGCAGCAGTTTTGGCAGGACTGCTGCTCGTGAGATTGGAGCCATGCTGGAGAAATTCACGGAGAGCTGTCTCCCGTGGGAGGGACCCCACGGCCTCACAGGGGAAGGACTCCTCTCCCTGAGCAGCAGAACACAACCTCGGATGACGAACTGACCAAACCGCCACGCCCAATCTCCGTGTAATGTCAGTGGGAAGGAGGGAGGGACTGGGGGGTGAAAGGTGTTTTTTAAGGGCTTATTTTACTTGTCATTATCCTGCTCTGATTCTGTTAGTAATAAATTCACTTTGCAACCTTAAGTTGAGCCTGTTTCGTCCTTGGTTTCTCCAGATCCTTATCTCAACTTGTGAAGATTTCGTTAATTTATTTTTTTTCTCCCCTCTACCCAGTTCTGGCAGTGGAGGGTGAGAGAGCGATTCTGGGGGGTGCCTGGCATTGGGCCAGTGCCAAAACACGACAGTCTTTTGAGGCAGGAGTGTTTGTAAGTGAAGGATTCCTGTGTTGCTATGATTAACTCACTCTTGAGTTTCTATGAATTTTCATGAAAACATGCTGTTTACATAAAACCACTCAGAGGAGTCACAAATACTGAAATTTCAGACGTGGGCTTAACCTCAAAATTATTTTGCCCTGCAAAGGATGGTGTTTCATCCTGTCTCCCTGATCTCCATCTCTCTTCCTTTCTCTGGTGATCATGAGTATTGCTGCTTGGTCACAGGTGCAGTCTGACTGCTGAGTGCTTTTGGATCCAAAGGTCTACAGGATCTGTCTTAAGCAGAACGGCTTGGCCTTCCAGGCCCTTCAGCAAGTGGAGTTCCTTGCTGGTGGTGCCAGTGTGCTGTTATTCTTATAATTTTTGTACCAAAGGCTATTTTCTGTTCAATAGTTTACAGCTAAAGTTTGAGAACTACACTGCAGCCTTTACTTGCCCCCATTCACAAAAGCTACTACTGTTTAAGTTTCTTCAATCTTAACTATGTGTGATGTCCACAGAGTAAAGCTGAAAAAGTTTAGGCAGTAGGGCCTTAACCTTCAGATGTTTGTTACTGCAGCTAACACCAGTTCATGGCAGAACAAATACAGATAAGTCTCAATGTGCTGCACTGGCGGGTTAAAATAAGGCCCGTGGAATTTTAGTAGTGGTAGTATTAGCAGTAGTAGTAAGAGCAAAAATTCTTATTTATTTCAGCTACGGAGTTGATTTTGAAATTATACCTTAAATCTAAGATAATATTAGATACCCTGGGGGGAAAGTAAAATTTATTCTGAAATGCACACATTTGCAGAGCATAACAGATAATAATTAATTAGGACAAATAGAGCAGTTCATCCTGTCACAGCTAACTGCTAATATTGCTTTAAAGGCAATTAATGCCTTAAAAAATAGCCATTTTAAAAGCACAACGTAATAAATAATAATAGATGATAAATAATAATAATAAATAATAATTAATAATAATAAACAATAAAAGACAACATTTTAAAATTGTACAACCTGGAAGAAAACACACTAAATAAAACAAATAAGCAATTTAAGAAAGAAGTGTTTTGAAGACACTAGAGAAGGTATGAGAGGTGAGAGAAAATTTTATATCCTTTATCTGTGGTTGCTAGCAAAGTTATTTATTTTTATTTTAATCAAGAAAAGTCCTTGCAATCTTTTACTCTATAGAAGTTTATGTTGACCTCTGCACCTAGTCTCACAGAAAGGCAGGTAGATTCTGCTCAGAGAAATTTCTGCAGGACTTATGACTTATCTTTAACCAAGGAGCTAATAGCTTATTATTTATGATCAAAGAATTTTGTGTGTTAGGTAACCCTACTATGCCAGAAAAATAAGAGAATACTTTTTGTCTCATACACAAGTAACTTTTGAGGTCATCAGCATCCATGAGCTTCATTGTGAGCCTGGTGCTGAAACAGACAGAATTGCATGTTCCTACATTTTATAATTCCCTCCAGCAATTGTGCTGAAGAAAATGGTCTGAGTTAGGTGAGCATTGGGAGAATCAAGTAAAAGTGTACGGGACTGAAATTACTAAGCCATATAGTTGTCACTGTCTTTGTTTATTAGAGTGCATAACCATAATATTTCTTATTTGCTTGTATGAGGATTTATACACTAGTCACGCTTGCATTGGTAGACAACAAAAACAAATGTCTGCAGAGTTTCATTGTTTACCTGATGGCTTTTAAAGAGCATTGATCTTCATGCTGATAGCTAAAGTCGTTGGTCATTATCTATTTATCTAACTAGCAAAACACATGTACTAAGTATTCCGGCAAATATCCAGATGAGATAAACCAAAAATCTAATACTCGACAAGGAAGTTTAATATCTGAAAATTACTCTATTTTGGATAAAGAAAACCTTTCAATTTCTAGTAAGTGGGATTGAATAAGAATTGGGTATGTGGTAAGGGGGTCAGGAGAAAAGTTTAGCACAAAGATTTCATTTGCAGTCACTTCTAAAAGATTTTTAGTCATGACTAGTTTCAACTTCTCTGCATTAATAAAATCTACTCATTTAGAATCTATCTCTCCTGAAGATGATCTCTACAGACAAAGATTTATGGCATTTAATATATTTTGAAGCTATCCCATAAAAAGCAATCCATCTTTCTAAAAACATGTTTATGTAAAAATTAAAGCTAGAGAAATAATTTCCCACACTTGCAAGAGAGTCATCTCTGCCCCATTTTACAAAACCAATTTATTTCTATGGACCAGAACAAACAACCCCAGGGGATTCCCCCAAGTCTGTTTCTAATGAAATTATTAGTGAAAGTGAAAAAGAATTCAGACAGTAATCAAGGAACAACTACATATTTGTCAACAGAGTATTGATGAAAATGCAACCTTTGCTTATATAGGACCTTTAAAATCTACTAGATAGTTTTAAAAAGCATGTGGATATTTATGAGGCATAAGCTTGTCACTGGCATTTCTCTGACCCAGGAATGCAAATCATTTTTGTAGGCTTTAAATTCTTACTTTAAGCGAGGAAGAATGACTTATCTGATGAAACAAAGTGCACACCTGACGATATCTCTGCCTAGTTCCTAATAAAGTTAACACAGTCAGAGAGGGAACATGTAATGGGATGTCCTCAACGTTGAGCAACCAAGGGTGGGAGAGATAATCCCTTTCACGTGTACTGCATCTATAGCCTCCATTCGAGCAGAATCCACATTCCAGAAACTCATCCAGCAATTTGACCCCTTCTACCGTCATATTCGGTATTTGGCCACGTAACACTTGGGTGTTAATTTCTGTAGTTTGTGGTGCTCTTTGACACTAGAAGCTAAATTTGTCCCTATGTTATTTGGAAGTTAGCCACCCTTCCATTAATTAGGAAGCCATCCCAAGTGCTGGGTAGTAGAAGGCAAGAAACGCCTGCAGAGCCAGAGCGGGTCTGTGCTGCCAAACTGGATGACCCCAGCCAAGGGTGTCTCAGCAGAGCTTTCTCTGAGGCCCCTCTGTGAACTTGGCATAGGTTTTGACTATGCAATGGTGCAGTACCAGTTTTGAAGTTCTATCCATTTGGTAATAGCGAGGGGACCTAGGAGTAGGAAGGTATAAAGATGTTTCCAGGTGTAAAATGCTCCATCCATGATGCAGAGGTTGTCTTCCAAAATCTCCTGTTCTTTTGTAGAAGTCATGCTGGCATTCTTAAAATCTGTCCTGTCAAAGCCCTTAAGAAAGGGAGGAGATTGCTGTTTAAAGTTCCCTCTCACAGTGGGTTGCCCACATGCTTTCCCTTCATTATCAAAAGCTGCAGTGTGAAAGTGCAGAAAGCTCCTGGACTTTTAGTTGTCTGTGTAGCAGCGGAACAAGACCACACCTCTTCTGATCACATGAATAAGCTTTTAATCATTTTGGCATGGAATTTAATGACTCAAACCCAAGATAGGACAATTAATGGGCATATACAAGACAAATTTTATTCAGTCACTATTACACTAATCCTATACTTAGCCTCTAGGTAAAATAAGCTAATGCGATATAGTAAAAGGTAAAGCTCTGTGACTGGACGCATCCATTCAAAGCCTTTCTTCAACCAGTTGTTTCACTTGGAAATTCTTTCTAGATGATGTGACCATAAAAGCATCACTTTTTCTCCATGGAATAAATAAAAAACACTCAGTAAGTACTGGCTTAGCAATACATGGGCAATAAAACTGAGGTTCAATCTTGATTTCTTAGCTGACAGTGTCATTGATTACTTGTTATCTCCATTCCTGGGATTTTTCCTGGCTTAGAAGAGGCTTTAAATTAAGGGTTTTAACTGAAAGCATGTGCTGCTCATTAGCTCTGCTACTGCCACACCTGTGCTGTTCTCCTGTTTTTAACAGGCCTTTTCTTAGTCCAGGCTCTTAGATATCATTATATTTGCTGTCACCGCAGTGGCCAGGGGATTTATCTACTGTTACTGGCATTTTTATCCTGTATTTCAAGGACAATAGAGAGGACTGACTTGATGAACAGAAGCAAAGGGATTTTAACCTAAAAGATGGGGAAAATGAATTGCTTGTGAGTAGGTTAATGGTCAAGAGCAGCTGGTTTTTAAAATGGGCATCTCCTTCTAAAGACTGGTGAAAATTTAACTAGGAATGGTACATTTCTTCCCCTGAAATTGGATGAATTGAAGAGGGCTGTTTTGTTTTGTAGTGCTGAATATGCTGGCGTCTTTTAGCTAGGCTTTTAGATTTGCCTATAGTCTGATTGCTTATGCTTTGAAAGTAAACTGACACAGTCATCTTATCTGTCTTCAGAGCTTGTCATGAAGCCTAGATATAAAGGCTGTGTAGTCAGTGAATATGTAGTTCTAGATGTTGACTTATCCTGTCCTGAATAAGGTGTTTGAGTCTGATAGCTCTTGATTGTGTACAAATAATTGAAGTGAGATACCTTATAGAAAATGAGTCTATGAATTCAGTGTAAGGCATCTAAACACTGCAACTAAAGAACTAAAAATATCTGTAAAATGAAGGAAACTGGTGAAAGGATGTAGCATGTGCCATCTCTGACTTCTGTCCAGTCACTGAGGCAGTGAAAGGCTTGATGTAGCTCACTTCTTCTCAAACATGCTTTGTTTAGGAGTAATCGGGGGGAATAATATCTTACTATAAAACTGCCTTTGGCTATTCCTTTTCAGGAATAAAAGGAATCTTTTAGTGAGATAACAAATGGTGTGTTGATTCTGCCTGCCATTCAGCAGTAATGCTTACTTTCTTCTGAACTCTTGTTATGCTACAATTAGCTACCATCTTTTATGGCCATTTTATTCAGGGGGCTTAGAGAGAAGGGTGAATACCTCAAACTAATGAAGTTGGTTCATGTTTCTTCCTCAAGGTACTTCTTCAATTTCCAAATCTGAGTTTCCTAGAGCATTCAGGAAAAACTTGCTATCAGGATGGATCTTTTAGTGCCTACAGGGTCTTTGGAGGCAGGTGACTGGTACAGTTTAGGGCGGGAATCATAAACCAGTGCTTCCAGTGAGAGGTTATACCATAAGGTCAGACTTGCTTTAATTACCTGAGATCTTACAGAGAAAATAACCATAAGAATCAGACATTTTCAGGTGCAATTATTTTGCTATACAGAAAGTATAGCAATACTATCTGGAATAATAAAAATGATCTTCATGTAATGATAACATTTTTGCAAGGGCTGGAGATAAAACTCTTCAAAGTGACTGTATGGAGAGGCAAGGTGCAGTGCTCTGTGAAGGTATGCACACCTGCCTGAATTCAGTTACTCTGAAGTCCCACACAACTTACTTTTTTCGTCCTCAGATTTGTGGGGCTTTTTTTGGGGTTGTTTTTGTTTTTCTATGGGTGTTGTTGGGTT
>WEKY01016192.1:0-14386 GCA_013390045.1 Picathartes gymnocephalus
ATCCATGGAGCCTGGAGCCATCCGTGGAACCTGGAGCGATCCACGGAGCCTGGAGCGATCCACAGAACCTGGAGCCATCCACAGAGCCTGGAGCCATCCACGGAGGTGGAACGTTCAGCCTGATCCAGCCCGTAAGGTCACTTGCACGCTGCTTTTTGGCGCCTCCATGCAGTATTTTAGTTTGTTTCCTACCAGCGCAGGTCTCAGGAACCGGCATTTAATCTCACAAGGGGAAATTCTCCAGGCTGCTGCTGGAAGAGTTTGCTAATAAATATCCCATGGTAAAGATACTGTTACACCTTTCCCAATTGGCAGCTAATGACAGAGCGGCCGATGACATTTCAGCCCTTTCTGCATGGCTGATCAAACTCCTCACAGTGCCTTTGAAAGCAGTGCTGGGATTTCATGTGGGTATCAAAGCCAGCAGAACACTCGATAGTTCAGATCTCTTGCCTGTGAGACTAATAGACAACAAGATCTCTGAAAGGTTTCATATCTTACTCAAAATTTCCCTGTTTCCTGTCTGAAGCTGCTTAGTGGACACAGTGCGATGTTGATGGTTCCTCTCAAAGCAGCGCTAGGAAAATACCTGGCGTCACTGAGGGATGCGCTCAGCTCAGCACGTGGGCTCGCTCAGAGCTGGTCATGGCCAGGAGACAACGCATTCCCAGAGGCCAGGCAGGGGAGCAGAGCAATGGCTTTGCACCTTGAACTCCAATCTGGCGGCTGGCTTTAGGATCACAGGATCGTTTAGTTTGAAAAAGACTTAAGAGCATCAAGCCCAGCCCTCAACCCAGCACCCCCAGCATGTCCCCGGGTGCCACATCCACACATCTTGTGAACGCTCCAGGGGCAGGGACCCCACCACTGCCCTGGGCAGCCCCTTCCAACGCTTTGAAACCCTTTCTGTGAAGAAGGTTTTCCTAAATTATCCAACCTAAACCTCCCCTGCTGCAACTTGAGGCCTTGTCCTGTCCCCTATTCCCTGGGAGCAGAGTCTGACCCCCACCTGGCTGCCCCCTCCTGTCAGAGAGTTGTAGAGGGGGAGAAGGCCCCCCCTGAGCCTCCCTTCTACCAGGCTCCCTCAGCCTTTCCTGGTGCTCCAGTCCCTTCCCCAGACTCGTTGCCCTGCTTTTCATTGCTTTTCCTGGGGATCACTTCAGCTTTGGTTTCACCTCGGTGCATCCCACACCTTCCCCTCTGAGCTGCACAGGTGGCTGGGATCAGTGGGGATCCCCAGGCTGTGCTTGCAGGGAAAGCCTCGTCTCCCTGGACGTTTGTGGCTGAGCAAGGCACGAGCTTAGCTCCCTGCTTCCCTCCTGGAGCGGGGACACCTCTGCCATGTCACACAGCTGGTGGGAGACAAGCACCGTTCCACACACCCGAGTCACCCCTGACTGAAGGTGCTGTGCTCTGGTTTCTTTCAAGTTGAATAATTCAGCACTGAGGCCACATGGGCCGGACTTACGCAGTCACGCTAAAAAAGGCCAAACTGACATTTCTGTTCAAACAGATTTGATTTTATTTTCTCCCCAAGGAAGCCAAATAAAAAAAAGAGAAATCTTATGCAAGGGCTGAACTCAAGCTACCTCTCTTATTTGTGCCGTGAAGCCCAAGGAAGTACCTGACATGTCTGTGGCCATCACCAGCAAGGGCTCTCCTGTGAGGAGGCTGATCCAGGTCTCCTCCCTGAGGATGGCATCACTGGTGCGATCCCTCTGCTCCTGTCTGGGCAGCCACGGCTCTTTGGCTTCTCTGATGGTGTAAGAAAAGTTCATCTCTGTCCTCGTCTGGGGAAATCCTTGCCCCTGGGAACATGGGGCTCTCTCTTTCCTTCCTGTTCCATGTGCTCCGTACCCAGCCAGGACTTGGGCTCCACCTCAGTGCAGGTCGGGGTGTTGTCTCCCACCAGGGAGGGAGTTGGGATGCAGGCAGGTAATGAGCAACTCCACCGCCCTCACGGCTCCTCCTGGTGCTTCCCCATGACTGACAGTTCCAGAGAGCTTTGTAAATGATGTCAGGCTTTTGTCTGCTTGCTTTTCCTACTCATCTGAAAATGCACGCGGGCTCGTGTTCCGGAGCACGATGGGCCCTGCACAGGGGCTCGGTGTCCTTGGCTGCAGGGAGGGCACCCGAAGGAGCACTGAGAACCAGCCTGCTTGTCACGGGGCCGTGCCACAGGAGCTGCGTGGGGTCCTGCAGAGACAGGCCCTGGTCTGCTGGGAAAATGTGGGCACGGAGCCATCTCTTCCCAGTCCTCTCCATGGCCAAGAGACGGCTCCATCTCCAGGCATCATGCCACAGGAAACCAGCCCCGAGCTGGGCTGAAATACCCCCATTTCCATCATGTGGGATCTGCTTGGTCTGAAGAGGAACCCTCCTGGGATGCTGTGTCGGATTGGGATGTCACACAGCAGCCCCTTGATCATCCTCCTGTCATGACAGCTCCAAGCTGAGGGAAGGATCAGCTCTTCCCACTGAGGGATGAGGAGAATGTCCCACCACTCCTAATCACCAGGCCTTTCATTTCAGAACAGTAATATTTTGACAAGGAGCTCATAGTCCTCCGTCTCCACTTCTGTGCTCTCCTCAACAAAAAGGACTAATTCTCTTCAGAGCACAATGGACATTCAAAGCTTCACTTACATAAAAGCAGCTGCAATGTCTCCATTTCTAATGAGTCATTGTTCCCTCGTGAGTCCCTCGCTTCCTACTACAATACTCACTCCTCTTGGGTAATGAAAATTTAACTTTCTGCTGCTCCCAGTTGCTGGTTTGGGCACAGGAGGCTGCAAGCTGAAATAATTCAGCCAGGAACTCAAGCTGGTTTCAGTCCTCAGAGAGCTTTAAAAGCCTGTCACCGACTCCGGCTTCAGCGATGGAAGGGGCTTCAAGGTCCTGCTGCAGCACAGCCTGTGGCACTGTCATTGTGTAGGTGCCTTCCTCTGTTTTCTGGGTTGTAAAACAGGATTTTTGGGCCTTCTCACCATCCGTGGGCGTTGGGATGTCTGAAAAGCAATGCCCTGGCACTGGCAGTGCCATTTCCCTTGGAAGTCACAAACAGAGAAGAGTCTCAGCCTTTGTTTGAAAGAACAAGGCAACGTTACAGAGAAACACTGAAAAACAGGAGCCACAGGTGCAAAATCCATTAAGCAAATCTAAAGAGTTCTAAAGTGGTTCTCTCTTTTTTCCTCTTTTTTTTTTTCTTCCTTTAGTTTTATGACAAGCTTGTGACTGCCTGGGGTTTTTGAAAGCAGGGTTAGTGTTCTTGCCAGCTCGCTCTTCACCGTGGCACCTTTTTTGTCCCCTTTTGTTCCCGCATTTGGGATTTCAGCGGCTGCAGAAGTGCCCCCCATGAGAGACACTCCTTGGGGAAGGCAGGAGCTTGGGGGCCAGCAAGGGGGTCCTGCTGGTGCCTGGCAGCTCCTCAGGGAGCAAGGCAAAGCAGCAGCCAGGAGGAGATGGGAAGAGTCTGGGATCAAGAGCTCCTCTGACACCAAACCCTCACCTACAACAGCAGGTGACCTGTGGTGACAGCACTTCCAGCTGCAGGGCAGCTCCAGAGTGCGGGTGGGACACTGGGCTTGTGCTGGACCATGGCCAAGTGGGTTCGTTAGCACCTCATTTCCATATCTGTCTGCTTTTAAAACAAACCCAGAAAAATCAACCATGAATTGTGAGCCCTGATCTTAGCTCAGAGCATGACTGTGCTGGATGAACAGACCCTCACATGGAGACTCCCAGGGGCAGAGTCACTGCCCAGTGACTGCCAGTGAAGTTCCCAGGAAGCCAGGCATCAACTGAGTTGTTTCTTTGAAAATATTCCAAGTCTTTACACCTGAGGGAAGACGGGGTGTGGAAATAAACAGGGCTACACTTGGGATGGGGGCACGTGGGCACGTTGCTGCACCTCCCACCGGCTGCGATTGCTGAGCAGCACTTCCCAACTCTGGATGTGAGGATTCTTTGTGCAGCAGGAGGTGACAAGGAGATGGGTGATGTGGGTGCCATGCCTGGACTCTTGGTTGGGCTTGTATGGTCAACTGTGTCTGAGTTCTCAGCACTGGAAGGACCTGGAGCTGCTGGAGTGAGTCCAGAGGAGGCCACGGAGATGCTCCAGGGCTGGAGCCCCTCTGGAGCCAGGCTGGGAGAGCTGGGGGTGCTCACCTGGAGAGGAGAAGGCTCCAGGGAGACCTCAGAGCCCTCTCCAGGGCCTAAAGGGGCTCCAGGAGAGCTGGAGAGGGACTGGAGACAAGGAACGGAGAGACAGGACACAGGGAATGGCTTCCCACTGCCAGAGGGCAGGGATGGATGGGATATTGGGAAGGAATTGTTCCCTGTGAGGGTGGGGAGGCCCTGGCACAGGGTGCCCAGAGAAGCTGTGGCTGCCCCTGGATCCCTGGCAGTGCCCAAGGCCAGGCTGGACAGGGCTTGGAGCACCCTGGCATAGTGGGAGGTGTCCCTGTCCATGGCAGGGGTGGAACTGGATCATCTTTTAAGTTCCCTTCCCACCCAAACAATTCCATGGTTCTATGATGAACTCCTATCTCTGCAGAGATTTGGATTAGCCAATATTTTTTGTTAAAAACCTGTTTGGTGGAAGGGGAGACATTGGGAAGCTTCTGCTTGCCCAACAGCTTGGAGTCAAACCTCCTGCTTTGGAACCAAAGCATCGTTTTGTAATACCATTTTAAACGTTCCTGAAAAAATACCCAGCTGACATCGTTCAGCCCATTTTCTTGTAACTGAGAAGGCTCAACCTGCATTTGTAAATCACCCTCTCCCAATCTCCCCATTTTTGGTTATTTTCTGTCAAGTATCTTATCTCCTTTAAAACTTTTCCACAAATTACTTGTTCCTTTGACATTAAGACATAAGCTGTAACGTGGACGAGCTTCTGATCTTCCAAACCCAGTAAAACCCGGTAATCAGACTTTAAGCTGATTTGAAAGCAAGTTGAGCTCTGCCTTCAGTATTTTTTTTCTTTTCTTTTTTTTTTTTTTTTATCTGTGATTTAGGGAGAGATGATCCTGCCGTGGAGCAGGGACTGGGCCAGGTAATGCTCTTAAGGTCCTTACACCCATCTCTCCTCTCCTGTGACTGAGTCTGAGCTGTTTGTAGCTGAAATGGAGCCTGGATGAATAAAAAATGGGTTTAAGTGACAATTCTTCACACTGAACAAACACAGGGAAGGAAAAGACAGGAGACATATGCCATGTTTCTGCTCTGATTTTCCGTGGCCATCGGCTCATCTTTAAAACAAATCAAAAAAAATGAGAGAAAGGAAAAATAAAACGTAAGAAGAGCTTCATTTCCAGCAGCAATTACCAAATGAAGCCTGTGCTTAATGGGCATTTGCAGAGGGCACAGACACCACTTTGTGCCTCTGCGTTCTCATTAGGGCTCGTGCAGCTCCCAGCTGACAACCTGATAATTCTCCCTGATAAAACAAATCTTTTTGGGTTATTGCTGCCTTCCTGCGCTGTCCCTGCTCGCCCGGCTCTGCCTTGAGAATTGTCAGGATTACAGAGTGAGCTGTGAAAACCCAGTCAGCTGGTGGAAAGTATATATTAAAATAAAACAACAAAACAATAAAGCAAAATGCCCACTTCTTCTGCTTTCTGAGTTTTCTCTCTCATCCCACTTTTCCCTGCTATCCTAGGAGTGCTTGTCCTTTGTGATTTCCAAAAAAAAAAAAAACCAAACAAAACCAAAATCAAAAAAACCAGAGCTGATTCATATTCCCTTTGAAATTAAATACTTAAATCTTAACTCAGCACAAGGGTTTGTGCTGGTGTCAGAGGCCACCTTGACTTCCAGTGAGTGTCTCCCAGCAGAAAAAGCTGGAATCTCCTCTGGAATTAACCTGCCCTGTTGTGCAGGCAGCACCATGCCAAGAGCCAGCGCTGTGGCCTTTTGGAGTATCTGTGGTGAAAATCAGAGTTCCTTGGAGATATGTGGGTACTGGGAGACCTGGGATCTCTGAAATACCTGGGAATAAGGTGCCCAGGGTGCTCCTGGAGATCTGCAAAAATTTCAGCTAGGCTTTTTACCTTCCTGTATGTAAACAAGCTGGAATTTTAAAAGGATAGCTCTGCTTTTCCCTGTGTTCCTTTAGGTGGCTAAGAGCGAGCTGGAGCTGTAATAAATTAAATTGAAATATAAGCACTCATGTGGGGGCACATATTGGTTCAATGGCATGAGCTGGAAAATGATGGAGCTCTGGAGCCTTGCCCTGTAGGAAAGGCCCAGCAGCTCATCTGGAAACAAGTTCAGATGCAAGAACTTGTGTCACACTTAACCTTGGTTTCGGATTAATCATCAGTCAATGATTAAATGGAGTCGGTGTAAATTAGGATTGAATTGATTTGGGGTGGATCACATGGACACTGTCCCGCTTTGACAAATTGGTTTTAAAGAGCAGTTTTTCCTCCAGCCCCGTCCCCTTCCATGGACTGAACAGACACTCAGTGGAGAGCATGGGCTCTGAATTCCTGCATAGTATAGGGCCATAATTCCCACCCAGAGTGGGTCCTGGTCTTACAAACCCCACAGGTAACTCAGTGAGGGGCAGCTTGGTGGTTCTGCCTTTCCCTCAACACCTCTCTTTCCCAAATCTCCTCCTGCATCCAGAGTCAGAGCCAGACTAAGTGGTGGCAGAGCAATTGCGATGCTCTACAACCAACTCACTCGAAGGACTGTAATCACAGGAGCCCAGATATCAGCAGATCTGCCTGAAATGGCCCCACATTTAGGATCTTCCAGCATTAGACTGTGGCTCTGAATGGGGGATTTTGGGGTTGCCCCATGCACTTAGTATGGAAAGAAAAAGAATATATCAGGATTTAAGATTTTGAATCCCTGGAAGTGTCCAAGGCCAGGTTGGACAGGGCTTGGAGCAGCCTGGGACAGTGGAAGGTGGTCCTGCCCATGGCAGTGGGTGGGATAGGATGGGCTTTAAGATCCCTCCCAACACAAACCATTCTGGGATTGTCTGATTCTCTGAGTGATTTTCAATCATGGCAAAGCCAAGGGAGAGTGAAAATAAAATGTAATGCTGAGTAAACTCTGGTGTGGAAGAGGTTACATTGTGCCGTGTCACACCTGAGGTGTGAGACACCCCAGCACAGCAGGAGATGAGCTGGGGCTGGGATTTGTTATTGCAGCATTCCGGGTAGGGGAGGGTGAGGAGAAGGATTTGTGGGTTGGACAATGCAGCTTCAGTGAAAGGCAGTGCTGAGGCAGAGCTGGTCCTTCGGTTCCCCTCCAGATGTGTGGGAAGCTCCCAGCAAATGCCAGGAGGTGACACCTGGGGAGGGAGGAGAACAGCAGCAGTTGGTTGTTTCCCTGCGTGTTTTATAGCAGGTTGTTATCCACGCATCCTGATTTCAGAGAGCACAAGAGGTGGGAGCGAGGCTCAGAAGCAGAGGACCAACATCCTCTTTTATTATGTGTAATATAAAATATTGCTGCTGCTGGTCATCCTGCTGCTTCTCTGTGATCATTGTGGCTGAAACTCTACCACCACAATTTGGAATAAAACAGTTACGGGAAAGGCTGCTGCCTCTTGGTTGGAGCTTTTTCCCCCCAGGGAGCAAAAATATTGCAAATATTTGTCTGCCACTAAGTGCTGTGTCCACGTCTGGGTCCTCAGCACAGGAAAGATGTGGAGCTTCTGGAGTTGCTCCAGGGGAGACCACAGAGATGCTCCAGGGCGGGAGCCCCTCTGGAGCCAGGCTGGGAGAGCTGGGGGTGCTCACCTGGAGAAGAGAAGGCTCCAGGGAGACCTCAGAGCCCCTTCCAGTGCCTAAAGGGGCTCCAGGAGAGCTGGAGAGGCACCTGGGACAAGGGATGGAGGGACAGGACACAGGGAATGGCTTCCCACTGCCAGAGGGAAGGGTCAGATGGGATATTGGGAAGGAATTGTTCCCTGTGAACAGGATAAGCTTTAAGGTCCTTCCAGCCCAAACCATTGCATCATTCTATGGAGCAACCACGTAATTAAGCAATCACATAATTAAGAGCTGCAGAGCTCAGTCTCCCATTTGTGCTGTGCCAGGATCATCCTGGGCTGTTGCATCCCAGGGAGCTGCATCGCGCTGAGAACCAGTGGAGAACTGAGAGCTGAACCCCTGTTCCTCTCTTGTTCCCCTGCGCAGGCCAGGCGTCCTCGTTCACGCAGCAGCCCCAGGACCAGGTGGTGATCGCGGGGCAGCCGGTGACACTGCTCTGTGCCATCCCCGAGTACAATGGCATCGTGCTCTGGATCAAGGATGGGCTGGCCCTTGGAGTCGGACGGGATCTCTCAAGTAAGTCGGGACACCACCCTCTATAAACAAGGAAAGCAGGAGCTCTCCTTGCCCAACATTTATTTGGGGAGTAATGTTTTTGTTTCAACTCCAACGCCTTCCAGCCCGCCCAAATATAGGCACTGCTGCTTGGACTAAGTCAAAACCTGTTTCACTCTGACCTGAAACAAAACTGTTGGCTCCCACAGGTGTTGCCTGATCCTTTGGAAAGCCCTGTTTTGATTTCCTTGGGAAAAAAAGGTCACCTTTCCAAAATGTGGGATGACATGTTTTATAAATGTTGAAAGTGCCCGTTTTGATATTCTCAAAAATATAAAGAACCATAGCATATCCTGAGTTTGAAGGGCCCCACAAGCCTCTGTTTGCTTTGGACAAGTGCTTGTGGCATCCTCAGGCTTTAGTTTAGGCAAATTATAGTTTGGTGGTCAAATTCCTCAGAACTCACATTCCTTAATCCCACATCCACATTGTGGTTGAGGGTTAATTGCAGCTGGTGAAGACTGGTGCAATACTGAGGAAGTTTAGAGTTTATTCTGTATATTTTGCTGGAAAACAATAATTTGGAACTGAAATATTTCACAGGAGTAAGGAGAGTGTTTTTTGGAAACAGCCTGGGAGGACATGGAGCCCTTCAGGATCTGCAGTGTCCCCCCAAGCTCTGCAGAGTTTGTGCTGCTCAGGTCCTGGTGACCTGAGAAAGTTTTTCCCAAGGCAAGAAGCAGCATTCAGAAACCAGGGGAGGCTCCTTGCTTTTTGGTCTCCAGGGACCCTGCTCTTCCCTAAAGTGCGGTGCCTGCCTCTCCTTTCCCTCTATTTTTTATTAATACATATAAAATTGCTCATTTACAGCCATGCCCGAGGGAGCAGCCCCGGATTCACCTGTTTTTCAAAGCTCTGAGCCACAACTTTTGCATCTATTAGAGAGCTGAGCTTTCCATGCAAGACCTTGCAACACGACTGGGTAACAAGAGCTGCAGTGAAGCAGGGAGCTGATGTGAATGACTTCCACAATTAACGGAGCCAGGGCTGCTGGAAGCCACAGGAGCTGCCAGCTCGTGTGATACCAGCTCAGCCAGTGTCTAATTAGCGCAATACAAACAAACCCATCATTTGTACTTCTCGCGGTTCAGGAGAGCAAATCCTGCCGTTGATAACTCAAGAAACAACAGAAGCACAAGTGTGTGCCAGGGCTGCGTTGCACAGGGCGTTGGGCACAGCGGGACGGGGGGATGGCACCTCTTCTCCCGTGTGTCCATCCTGTGTGTCCAGCCAAGCTGACCAGGGCTGCTGGTGCCCCCAGACCCCTGGCCAAGCTTGACACAGAGCTGACCGTGTATTCCAGGGTGTCACCAGAGCTGACTTCAGGAACTGAGGATATTTCAAGATGGGTTGCAGAGGAGCAAGAGGTGGTGGGTTTCCTGGTGGAAGGGCTCATCCCTTTTCCCTGCCCAGGGAGATTCTGAATGCCCCAGCCCTGGAAGGGTCCAAAGTCAGGTTGGAGAAGGCCTTGAGCAATCTGATCTAGTGGGAGGTGTCCCTGCCCATGGCAGGGGGGCTTGGGTCCAGATGATCTTTAAGGTCAAAGCCAAACCTTCCAACACCTCATATTCTATGATCCCATGATTCCTTGGCACTTCAGTTAACGCTCCTTCATCAGCACTTCTTTTTTGAACCTGTAGAGCAAAACGTGCAGTCTCTTTCCTGAATTTGGCAGGTTCTTTCTCTCTCTGGCTGCCAAGGAGGGGAAGAAGGTCCCTGCATCCTGGGAATTGCTGTGGGGTGCTGGGGCTCTGGACCCGTTCTCTGCCCTCCTCATCCCTGGGCTCGTGGGTGCAGCTGCCTCCTGACCCATGCTTTGCCTTCGGCAGGTTATCCACGCTATCTGGTCGTAGGAGACCATCTGTCGGGTCAGCACCACCTGAAAATCCTGCGAGCTGACCTGCAGGATGATGCCGTGTACGAGTGCCAGGCCATCCAAGCAGCCATCCGATCCCGACCGGCCCGGCTGACCGTCCTCGGTGAGTCCCAGCTCCTCACACCCTGCCGCCTGTTTCTTGGGGGTTTCGCTGCCTTCACGGCCACGCTGGGTGGCTTTTAACAAAGGGTTTTGTTGCTGGATCAAGAGGACTGGGAATGAATCCATCGTGAGAGCAGTGGGGGAGCAGCTCAGTCCTGAGGACAGGAGCAAAGGAAGCTGCTTGCGGAATGCAGTTCTGGGGTGGAGTACAGCAGTTCTAGGAGGAGTAACACAGGCACCAAGTGTTTGACACTTCAGCTTTATGGATTTATGCCCCAGTTCAAGAGAGTCTGTCCCTACTTCAAGGATATGAAGAGTGTCAGTGTCATCACTTATGCGTTACCCTGCCTACAGGACTGGGATGACTCCACCCCCTGAGGAAAGGCTGGTTTTAAAACACTATTGCAGTATTTTTAAGCTATCTACATACTAGTATTTTATCACCCTGCATTTCTCAGCAATTAATCTTTCCCACGAGCAGCACAGGAGGCTCTTTCCTGGGATTGCAAACAGGAAGTGGCTCCCAAAATCATGCAGGGAGATGGGTGGGGAGCACTGGCAGAGCTGGAGGGCTTTGTTGGCCGGCTGGCAGAGAGGAGGGAGTCTCTCCCTGCCTGAGTGCTGGGAAAAGGCAGGCACGTCAACGAGGCTTCCTGGCATGGGCCTGGCTTCAGAGAAGTTAATGAAAATGGTATTTTTTTTTAAAAGCTTGGACAAAACCCAGTCTGTATTGCTGCTCCCAGATCCATCCTGATTATTCAACCCTCAAAGTGTAACCATTTGCATATTTAAGTTTGTTTAAATTGAAGATTGGATTTCTTTTTTCCTGGTTGTTTTTATTTCTGGCTAGCTTCTAGGGAGAAAAAAAAAGATTTATAAAGATCCAAATCAAGAATTTTGGCACTTTTAGTCAGATCAACACTGATTAGTTTTAAGCAGCCAAAAGAAGTGAATTAAGGTACCAGCTGTGGTTGAAGATGCACCTCACTGAAGTCTGCACTGTGAAAATGAGTTCAAATTCCTGGTTTGCAATTTCCCCTGCATTTGTTTTCCTCCTTCCACAACCCTACAACGTTCCCTACCCCCAGACATTCAGAGCTGACACCCCTTCCTTCCCTGACCCTGACGATAATGATGATTTTCCTTTGATTCCTCCTTCTGCTCAATCAACCCTTGGCAGCAGCTCAGAGCTCTGACATGTCCCCATACAAGAAATAATCCTGAAAATGAATGGGAAAAGGGAACGTTGTCTTGCTCACCGACAACCCCTCCTTTGCCTGGGCTCCCTCCTTCTGTTGTGAAAGCAGAATACATTGCAGGAGCCAGACAAAAGAAATAATGTTATTTAATTAGAGCTAAAGATTTCAAAACTAATTTAGTCCCAGGGTGTACGTCAGAGCTGCTGCGAAGCGTTGATTGAGCAGAGAGATGTTTTTATGGATCAAAAGGAAATCATTATTATCTTTGGGGTTATGGAGTGTGTTGAATAGATGGTAGTTAATGTTTATGTGGATATACATGGTAGTTGCTAATTGGTACATTTACCTAAGATGTTCAGCAACTTATATTTGCAGAGCGTTTTCCTTTTAAGAAAATTAAAGTTACTGCATGTTCAATTTAGGCCAAATCGATGAGAAAATGTGGCTTTGGAAGCCACTGGTAACTCATCTTTTACTTTAGGGGTATTTATGCAGATATTCTGAGGGGGAAAAAGTGGTCACGGCCCCAAGGCTTCCAGAGCTCCAGGAGCATTTGGACAATGGTCTCAGGGACAGGGTGGGATTGTTGGAATGTCTGTGCAGGGGCTGGAGTTGGACTGGATGACCCATGGGGTCTCTTCCAGCTCAGGAAATTGTGTGATTCTATGATACTTCAGGCTGGCTGGGGAGGTAGGAGTGATGATCCCACTTTTGCAGGGGTTGGTGATCACCTCACCCTGTTCCTTGGGGATGGGGTGTCCCATGCTGGCAGTGAGGGCGGGGGCTGCTGTGGGATCTGTGCTCTGTGTTTTAGCCACCCCAGTGGAGGGGACAGAAGTGGCACATGAAGAGTGGAAGCCTCAAGCGCCCGTTTCAGGAGCTGGCTCTGAGAGCTGGGGACAATGTGCAGCCTGTCAGGCTGAACTTACCGCGTGACAGGGGGTAACAGGTGTCTGTCAAGGGGGAAGAGACATTTCTGGTTCTTCCAGATGTGCAGTGCCACCAGCTGTGCAGACACCTCTGCTCTTGGCACTGCGTGAACCTGCTGCAGTCGTGAGCAAAGCAGCTGTGTCTGGAGGGAGGTGGAACTCCCAGCTTTCATCTCACTGGGTTGGGAAGGGATGTGCCAGGCTGCCTGAGCCACTCACGGGAAGATGCCTGGGGGTGTTCCTTCATCCCAGTCTGCCCAGCTTCACCTGAGGCTGCAGACCCCCTGGGCTGGAGAGGATCCCTAAGGCATCCCTGGAGCTGGGTGCAAACAACGCAGCTCTCAAGGAAGCAGTTGATCACAGCTGAGGCAAAGCTGAGGAGCTCTGGTGGCCGGGGGGCTCTGGTGACTGGGGGGCTCTAATGGCTGGAAACCCAACGCCTGCTGCTGCTTTCCCAGTGACTCAAATGCTCTTCAGCCAGCTGGGTGTTGGAGGCAGTTCTGGGGAACTCTATCCCGCTCTATCACCCCCAGCTTTGTCTCTGGAAAAATAACCCTGCCTGGTCTTCTATATGGGTTGGTGCTGCCTTGTCTGTCCCTGCCAGCTTTTCCACTTCCTTAGTATCAAAAAAATCCCCTAATACCTCCCGATTCAGGCTCCAACTGCTGTCATTCATGTCTGACAACAGCTTTATGGGGCTGATGCCTCCTACTTCCCTGCTCAGATGCAGAGCTACAACATATTTTAATTAAATATTTAAGGTTTTGTCACATTGTTTTCAAATCTACATGGTTAAATGTAGTGGAACACATCATTCCATAGCCTTGGAAGTCCAAACATTCAAACAGACAAGCCTATTCATGTCATCAGCATCAGGGAAAATCTTTTCTTTGTGGAGTTCCAGGGACAAATATTGCTGGGAAATGTTGTTAATGCATCCCAAAGCTGGAGAGCTCCAGGTCTCCAGGTCTCCCTCACCTTCCCCTACCATTGCCCAAACTGTCTGGGAAAGGAGTCACTGCCAATCTCCTCAGGATATCTGCCCCAGGCAGGGAAGGTTGATACATCTGGTGGGACGGGATTTTGGACATACAGAGGCATCCAGATTTTCTGCAAGCAAAGGATGTCAAGGCAGTTTGGCAGGGGAGCCCAAGCCAGGCAGGCTCTGGGAAGCCACTGGAGGGCTATTTGCTACCTGGTACATCTCTAATGGCAGGGCTGCTTAATTTATGATCTATTTAACTAAGCCAGGGTATTAATTAAATAAAGTAAAAGCCTGATTAGGACTTGGAGAAATTTAAAAATAAAATCAGGCAGCAATCGAGCGAAATTGCAAAGCAAACACTTTGGCTGTAACCACTGGAGAGTTCCCTCTGGTCTTCCATCAAAGCTCGGAGCAGGGAGGGCAAATACAAGAGATTATATTGCCAACAGATGTGTGTTGTTAAAATATGCATCTGCCAGCCGTGTAGCTTCAGGAGCCAGAGGGCTCGCTCATGGATCCTTCTGCACTCGCGGGACCGTGAAGGAATTTGAGGCCCCAGCAGCTGAGCTGGGATTTGCAGACACATTAATTAGTGTTGAGTTCCCAGATCTCGGAGGCAGCCAAGCGAGGAGAAACTTTGAAGAGAGCTCTGGCTTCCCCGGGAGGGAGCAAGGAGAGAGAGGGGAGCCCTGGCTCGCGATGCTGACATGGCCGCAGCGTGGTGACACCTCGGCCTGCGGGGACACTTGAGCCCATGGGGACACCTCGGCCTGCAGTGACACCTCGGCCTGTGGGGACACCTCGGCCTGCGGGGACACTTCAGCCCATGGGGACACCTCAGCCTGTGGGGACACCTCAGCCCACGGGGACACCTCGGCCTGTGGGGACACCTTGGCCTACAGCGACACCTCGGCCTGCAGTGACACCTCGGCCTGTGGGGACACCTC
>WEKY01016192.1:14416-52059 GCA_013390045.1 Picathartes gymnocephalus
GGGACATCTCAGCCTGCGGGGACATCTCAGCCCACGGGGACACCTCGGCCTGTGGGGACACCTCGGCCTGCGGGGACACCTCAGCCTGCGGGGACACCTCAGCCTGCAGGGACATCTCAGCCTGCGGGGACATCTCAGCCCACGGGGACACCTCGGCCTGCAGGGACACCTCGGCCTGTGGGGACACCTCGGCCTGCAGTGACCAGGGCTGGCAGGACCCACCATGCCTGAAGGATGGAGGAACTAGGACAATGAAGCCAATGCATGATGAGGAGTTGGGAAGCTGGATGTCTCCTCTCCTTTGTGGCACCTTGGCAGGAGCATCCCAAGGCTGTCCTGGTCTGTCCTCCCCAGCGGGAGATGTGGCACCTCAAGCCCAGCCATGTGCTTCAGGCTATCCCGGGGAGCTCCTTGATGCCACTTGCTTGGCACAGGGAAAAGGTTGGTCCCAGAGGTGCCAGTGGGAACTTGGCCACAACCAGGAAAAGGGAATATGAGGGTGTAAGGAGCGAGGCAGGGGAGCTACTTTGAGAGACTTAAGGTGAATAATTGATAGGCAATTAACTTGTACCTTCACCTTTTATAGTCTAATTCCCTCTCTCCCCCCCTTCACAGCCTCTTCTAATATTAACTCTGTCCTCACGTGTGTCCCATTAGGAATAAAGCTTTCTTAAATCAACATGAATTATTTAACTCTACAGATTAAGTTAATTTGAAGTGAGAGCTCCTGTCTCTCTTACAGTGGCACAAGGCAGGGACAGGAGGAGGGTCACTGGGGTGTCAAGTGCATCCTCATTCAATCACAACCATTTTCCTCTTTTTATTTTATTTTTTATTTTATTCCAATCCTCTTTCTTGCCAAGTGTTTCCAGTCCTCCCCTGCAGAGCAGAGTAAGCATTTCCATTACCAAAACGATGGTTGGCAGCTTGAGACATCTGCATTTCTCAGCTTTCCAGCTCTTTAGTGGAATTTGATCAGGAAATAAATAGGTTATGTCCTGGGTAAGGCCCTTTCTCAATATTTGCTTGTAATGCTGGGCTGCAAGGAGAAAATGTGAGCAGGTGATGCTTCAAATCCAGAAACAGTTCAGCTTGGAACTCTTTTTCCACACTTTTTAATAGAATTCAATTCTCTGAATGCAAAATTCAGAGCATGTAGAGCTGGGATGTCAATTCAGAACAAAAAAAAAAAAAAAAGAAGTGATGGAAATGTGATCATTTTCTTCCAGACAGTCTCTTCTCCTTGAACAACTTTGGGTCTTCACAAAGCTGCATTTTCTGCTGGGAATATTTTCAGTGGCAAAACAGCAACTGGCTCTACTGGGAATGAAACAAAAACATCAAACAATCGAGCACAAATCCCAAATAACCTAAATATTTGATGTCATGTCTGAGCAGCTTAAGTTTACAGCTCTCTGAGCCGGCTCCTTTTGATAGCAGAGGGTGGCCAGGTTTCCTTGCTCACATCCCTGTGTGGCTCTGGGCTGGGAAGGCATCTCCATGGGATTGACCACTGCTGCCAGGCAAACCCAGGGGTTCGGAGGTGAAAGGCAGCCTCTGCCTTGAGCAGTCTAGAGCTGGAAAGCAGACCACAGAGAGGAGCTGTGTGTTAAAAAACTGGGTCTTGAAATGGGTCCTCCCAAGGTCAGTTTCAGCTGGGTGTTGGGAAGTGCTGCTTCCCCCATTCTGGATGGGTTTTCACCCTGTCTGTGAGGAAGAGGAAGAAGATGAAGAAGAGCTGAAGGAGGAGAAGGGAAGGCAGCATCTGCATCAGTTCTTTTCTCCTTACTTTGAGGGAGACAAGCAAAATCGTATCTTTACATCCCCAGTAAGCACCTCTGGGCTGGTGCTGGGTGCCAGGATGAAACACTTGGTGGGAAACATCCACCGACCTGGGGCTCTGCCAAGGTCATAGCAATGCAGCAATGACTTTGCAATCATACGAAGGTGGGGAGAAGAAAGCTAAGGAAGGGGTTTGTTTAACCTTACAGACATTAAAAATTATAAATATAGAACCAAAGAATGCTTTGGCTTGGAAGGGATATTAAAGATCCTTTAGCTCTGCTTCCCTGCTCTGGGCAGGGACACCTTCCACTATCCCAGGGTGCTCCAAGCCCCATCCAACCTGGCCTTGGACAGTCCTAGGGATGGGGCAGCCACAACAGTTCTGGGCAGCCTGTGCCAGGGCCTCCCCACCCTCAAAGGGAAGAATTTCTTCCCAATATCCCATCTACTCCTGCCCTCTGGGAGGGTTCCCAGAGCCATTCCCCCTTATCCTGTCACTCCAGGCCCTTGTCCAAAATCCCTCTCCATCTCTCTTCAAGCACTGGAAGGGGCTCAGAGATCTCCTCAGAACCTTCTCCAGCTGAACACCCCAGCTCTCCCAGCCTGGCTCCAAAGCAGAGGGACTCCAGCCCTCAGAGCATCTCCATGGCCTCTTCTGGGCCCACCCTGACAGGTCCACGTCCCTCCCCACAGGACAGGGCTGTATCTGAGCAGGGGCTGGTGTTCAGTCACATCGGGGGAAACTCAGCAGGGCCAGCCCAGCACTAAGCAGATGCTGCCTCTGCTCCCTCAAACCCTGCTCCAGAGTTATGGGCTCTCACAGTTCCTACAAACTTTGTATTTTCTTAAAGCCCTGGGGTTGGCTGATGCCACCTCTCCCATCAAAGCTTCCCTTCCCTAAGCCCCCAGAGCCACACCAACATTCCTACCTGCACACTGAAGACTGAAGTACCACAGAGTAAACAGGAAGAGACACGGATAGAAAAGATTAATGTTCATGTTCCTGCACAAATCTGTGATTCTTTGTCTCGATGCAGAGAGGGCACTGTGGTTCTGACCCGTGGTTTTATCGAACACGAAGCATTTGGCTTCTCTCTGCAGTCTGCTGGGCTGGCCTGATCTGATGGATGCAAAGAACAGAGCGCTGATAAAAAACCTTCCTGGCTTTTAGTCATCCCTTTGTCTGCAGGCTATGATGGCCATGAGGGTGCTGTGCAATGACGTGGGGGTGCTGTGTGTCAGGACCCCTCTGTCCTGCTGTGCTCATCACTCATCCTGTACCTGCATCGGCTCCTGCTCTGGGCATGACCCCTCTGCATCTCACTGCAGTTCCCCCAGTCTGCACAAGCCATCTGGGAGCCAGCAGCTCCCTCCACCTCACCCCAGCCTTTCCTTCCGCCGCACCCAGCGGCTCCAGCTCCCTGGGATGCCTGTGCACAGAGAACATTATTTTGCTTCATGCGCTTTTGAGTCGCTGACACCTCTCATTCTGCACCAGCCAGACCCCCCGCACGCTCAAACCTCGCTTTGCTTTCACTCCTACGCACGATTCTCACTTTTGCCAATCAAGACTCAGCTCCCCAACCTGCATCCTGCCCGTGCTCCTCTGCATCCGCATCTGTGTTCACAGCAGCCCCTTCTGTGCCTCTCCCAGCTGCGCACACGAGTGCGATGCAGTTCGCAGCGCCGGGAGCCGCCACTGCCGGGAACTCGGTGGGTTGTTAGTGACCTGACACAAGAATTGACTGCCTCTCCCCTTGTCAACCGGCAGAGAAGAACGGGGCTCTCGGAGCGTGACATCACCTGAGCAACAGCCCCCGCTTTGCTATCGATCTCGCGGGTGACAAATGAAGCGGCGGCTCGGCAGGGCAGGACCGGCCGCCAGAGCGGAGGAGCCGTTTTGGGAGAGGCTGCCTGCAGGGATCCCCGCTCTCTGCCCGTGCCCGGCCTGCAGGAACGTGCTTTCCTGGTTCCAAGAGCCTGGCCAGCCCTTTCTGCTTGTCTTGCATTTCCCTGCTCTGTGAAGTGCTGCCCAGCCTTGCCCCACTGTGCTTGAGCTTCTCTGCCACCCTTTGGATGGTTCAGGCTCCCCAGCACAGCTCCCAGCATCTCCCAGCTCCCAGCGCAGCTCCCAGCTCAGCCAGCATCTCCCAGCTCGTGGTGGAGGAAGAGTTGGGAGCCCCGTGAGGGATCTCTCTGTCACACATCCATCACGGTGCGCTCCCAGTGCTTCTGATGCCCCCTGTCAGCGTGATGGATCCCAGCTTCCCAGCCGGCAGGAGCACTGGGATGAGTTTGGAGCTGTGGCGTTCCTTTTGGCTCCAGCTGTAAAACTGGATAGCCGTGTCTTAATGACTGACCTGTTAACAGGAGAATTAACGGGAGAATAACCTCTCCTGCCTCAGGATATTTCTCATGTGCCAAGATGGACAAATGACCCTCTGGATGGGGATATTACTCTTTTTTAGACATTAACGGTGCCTGGTGTGTTCAAGTTTCCCCCTTTGGGTGGCAAAGAGAGGTAGAAAGCATCGACATGGCTTTGGATGACCAGCCCAGGACTCTCCAGCCTCCTCCTGCTCCAGGGAATTAGGCTGGTGCTCTCCCCCAGGGGCAGCCACAATAGCGAGTTTCTTTAAACTCAACTCTGACCTCCACAGAGAGAGACAAGGGATTCATGGCAAATTATGGATTTAACACCTATGATGAATCCCCATTACAGCATGAAATGAGAAAGGAAAATGTAGCTAAATGGAAGATTTCCCCTGGGCAGCAGGAGGCTGCAGCTCATGAGAGGCTGGGGAAAATAGAATGAAAAAAAAAAGGGGAAAAAAATAGAGAACTAGGAAAAACCTTGTTCCATTAACTAAGTACTGCAAAAGCTTTGCAAGCCACTGCTTGCAGGTTAGTGGGGTTTAAAGGCCAGGGCTCAGACCTGTGACACATCCAAGGTTTCCAACTCCATCCTTTCAGTTGTCATTACAAGGGGAAATGAAATACTGTTGCTGATGGTCCCTCGAGGGCTCAGAACAACTGATCCTTGGTCTCTGGAGCCAGAACCTGCCCTTCACTACGTTCTCAGTGAGCCTGACCTGCATCAGTCATCTCCCTTTGGGAAATGCCAATGGAGCATCGGAAGGATAAAAAAAAGGCACTGAAAAGTGCACTTTTATCTTAGACCAGGCTCCTGGCTCCCAAACATGGGGTTTAAGGCCAGGTTGTACAGGACTTGGAGCAATCTGGTCTGGTGAAAAGTGTCCCTGCCCACGGCAGGGGGGTGGAATGAGATGATCTCTAAGGTCCCTTCCAACCCAAACCGTTCCAGGATTTTATGACTCTAGGATAATGCAGCTGGAGATTAATTCCCACAGGGAGGAGCTGTCAGTAGCTGCCACTGGGTGGCTTTGCTGGAAGTGCAGGAAGGAAGACAGGCTTCAGCAAAAAAATAGGGGAGGAAAATCAGGGAAAGGGCTCCCAGAGTGCTGCCTGCTTGGCTCGTCCTATGGGCAGAAAGGGAATCCGGTCATTCATGGCCTCAATGGAAACACACACGGCCTGGGGTCATTTCTGTGGCGCCAAAGCCTCCGTGTGCAATCCTTCAGATCCCTCATGCTCAAATCCCTCCCTTAAAGAACAGGAAAAAGGAGCGGGGTGAGTCAGGAGCAGGAGCCTTTGGGTCATGGATGCGGTCCCAGCGCTCACTGCGGCTCCGGCTGCGACAGGAGGGCGTCCAGGAGCTTGGTGCAGTCACTCGTTCCCGGGCTTGGGCAGCCCCACTGTTGTGGAGACAAGTGTCTGTAATCTCCACCGAGTCATAAATCAAGGAGGAGCTGAACTCTCCTCCCCATGACCCCGTGGATTCTCTCCCCGTCCTCGTGACGATGAGCACCGGGCAGCCTGCAGTGGCTTCGGATAATCCCGGGAACATCCTCATACCCAAGGTGGCTGTTTCTGATTCAGGTTGTTGCTAGGGAATTCTGCAGAGATTTCTCCTAGCGGGTGAGAAGTGACTTTCAAATCAGTGGCAGCATGAAAAAATTGCGACGGAAAAATAAGAGTCTTTCATGAGATCCCATTTAATTGCTAACGAAGACAAAAATCACAGCTCTCACATTTGGTTCCCCAACAAAACCCAGACAGCAGCTGTCCCGTACGTATCTGATTCCAACTGGTAGGTTTAAAAGATACAGAAGGTATTTAATGATAATGATAATGATTTACATTTATATAGTGCCTTGTATCCGCTGGGATCACAAAGTGCCTTATATATGTATGGATAAAAATATACTGGATAACAAGCACTCCATCCATCACCACATCACAGCCCCTTCCCTGGCGAGGCTGCAAGCTGTTCAGGAAAGAGTTGCTGCATTTCCAGAGCTGCTCTCCCTCCTCGCTCCTACAGCACTTGGGGTGCTGTACGGTAATTTTGTAATAAAACCAGGTGATAAAAACACTTTAAAAACAACAATGTCATAAAAAAGGAGAACCCTCAGTGTCATAAAACGCCACGCAGAGGAACAGGAGGGGAAACTTGAGAGGGAGAAGGTTATAATGGTTTTAAAATAAAACAGAGTAGGTTCGGGTTGGATATTGGGAAGAAATTCTTCCCTGTGAGGGTGGGGAGGCCCTGGCACAGGGTGCCCAGAGAAGCTGTGGCTGCCCCTGAATCCCTGCAAGTGTTCAAGGCCAGGTTGGATGGGGCTTGGAGCAGCCATGGACAGGTGTCCCTGTCCATGGCAGAGGAGTGGAACAAGATGGGCTTTCAGGTCCCTTCCAACACAAACCATTCAGTGATTCCACAATAAACAGGGACAGTTGCCATCAGGAAGATAAGCTCTGGAGGAGAAATGTCTTCCTGCTGCTCTGTGTTAGAAGGTGAAGAGCTTGGCAGGCAGCAGCAGCTCCAAAGCATGGGTACCATCAGAGCTGGGTAATCAGGGGCCTCCCAAAATTACTTTGGAGGTAGCAACACCAGGAAAAATCCTGACACCTGATGCTCAAATGATGCTTCTTCTTCCATGCTCTGCTTTGTCCTGCTGAGGAGCAGATCTGTTCCCATGGGCTGGGTGCAACCCAGCCGTCCCTCAGCAAGCTCTGCCCATGGCACAGTATTTTGGTGCCTGTCCTAGGAGGGATGAAGCCTCCCCAGCCCAACATTCCTCATCTGAAAGGAGCCTCTCAGTTGCGCCCCTTTGGTGGCAGCCTCTGGCTCAGCTGGGCCTGGGAGGCAGGCGAGGGGAGGGGGGGACGGAAGGCAGAGAGAAATCAAGGTTCTCAGAGACATTCATTCAAAATTCATAGGCGCAAAATTGCAGTCTGCATGGATTTGTTTCCTTTGGAAAATTACAGGAAGCTACAGGCACCAACAACTGTTATTCAAATAGCCACTTTGGCTGATTAGGATGGCAGGAGGCTGTACTTACACATGCAGACCCAATATAATCAGGCATGAGGCAGGGTGGTAAGGCAAGGCTGGGGAAGGGAAGCTGGAGGGGTTCAGAAGCACAAACAGCAGCAGGGTGGTTTTGTGGGAAAAGCCGCAGGGCCAAATCCAGCCCCGCTGCTGGATGCAGCAGGAGCAGCCAATCAACTTCCAGGTTTGGGGCAATAAGGAGAGCACAGAGCTGCGAGGTGATTCCTGGGGGAGGTTTCTCAACCCTCCTGAGTCAGCAGCTGAGAACAGGCAGTGCACAGGTGATGCCTTTTTGGGGCTACCTAAAAACAGAGACCAGACGAAATTAAGAGAATACAAAGCAATTCTATTTCTTGAAGGGCCTTCAGGTACATTTAGGGCAGACAAAGCCCACCCAGGGGCTACACCCAAAAAATGGACGACAGGTCATGCGTTTTCACACTTTTGTAAGTTTGGTCCATTTGCATATTGGGGGTTAATCTTCCAATTACAGCTTCAGGTAATGAAGTCATTTACCCCAAGTTTGCCCCCCCAACTCACTTTTGTTTACATTTCTCAGTGCCTGAGACAGTGAGGTGTCCTTGATTCCCAGGCCCAGAGAGGAATTGTTTTGTCTGACTAAAAGCCCCACACAGTGGCTGACACTATACTTGGAGTTTAGAGTTATACACGGAAGAATTGCAGGATTACAAATATATGAAAAATATACAAGCTAAAATCCTGAGACATCACAGGGACAAGCACCCTTCCTGCAGAGGGGTTTTGCTCTGCCCTGCACATAAATCACAGCCCAGGAATCATCACAGAGTCACAGAATCCCACAATGGTTTGGGTTGGAAGGCACCTTAAAGGCCTCCTCATTGCAACCTTCTGCCATGGGCAGGGACACTTTCCACTATCCCAGGCTGCTCAGGTTCACCCTCCTCATCCCCTGCTCTCCTGCCTTCCAGCACAAAAATGCATCATCACTCCCCTGCCTGTTATAAATCAAGAAAAAAAGTTTTGCCCACCCTGAATTTATTTTTTAAAAAAAGAGCTTTAAAGCCACACGCACTCAAAACCCTGAGCAAATACTGCTTTGGGGATTGGCCTGTGGGTCAGCAATGAAACACAGGCACAACATCTGAGCCATGAAGGGTGAAAATTGTCTAATAGAAGTAAACTCTGCAGTACAAGCAGAGGAAAAACTCTCGGCTTTGTACTGGGGAGCCGCTTCTTTCCCTTTCAGAAGGTACCTCTGCGGTACCAGAGGTGTCGTGCAGTGCAGAGCAGCCAAGAGTATCTCATCCTGCGCGGGCAGCAGCTCCCGCTCGGCCCAGCCCTGCCCGCGGCTGGACGGGTTCCGGGCGCCTGCCGCGGCCTGGCGGTGCCTCGAGGTGTGGGGAAATGTTTGCACACAGGCCCTCGGGGCCCATCTGCGCTGCCAGGAGCCTCGGCAGCAGCGGAACACGTGGCTTGGCAGGGTTTGGCAGCAAGCGCCGCGGGACCGGCGGGCGCAGGCACCCAGAACCCTGCACCCCACGCCTCTGGGGCCCCCAGCCCTGCAGCAGGAGTGAGCCCCGCTGCTCTCCCTGGCTGCAAGGCTCCAAGGGCGAACGGCTTCACACTGAGAGAGACTTGGCTTGGATATTGGGAAGAAATCCTTCTTTTTGAGGATTGCCCAGAGAAGCTGTGACTGCCCCATCCCTGGAAGTGTTGAAGACCGCGGTGGATGAGGCTCGGAGCAATTTGGTCTGGTGGAAGGTGTCCCTACCCATGGCAGGGGGTAGGACTGGATGGGTTTTAAGGTCCCTCCCAAGCCAAGACGCTCTGGGATTCTGAGATTCTGTGATCTCTGTGGTGTCAGTAATGAGAGAGAACCAGATGGAAGATCAAAGCTGTATTTGTGGTGAAGGCGGATAGGAGGGACGGTGGCAGTGGGATTTCATGGAGCTCGAGGCTTGGAGCAACCTGATCTGGTGGAAGGTGTCCCTGCCCACGGCAGGGGGTTGGAACAAGGTGATCTTTAAGGTCCCTTCCAACACAAACCAGTCTGGGATTCAATAATTCTATGAGTTTATGTTCCATCAAGCTCTTTTCCTGGCAGGTCAAAGCTGTTGTAAAGCACCTGGTGATGAACAAAGGTGGATGTGGATGTCTTGGAAAGGAGGGAGACCTCAAAGGACAGAGCAGGAGGTGTGGAAGGCGTTGACTTTCAAGCACAGCTCAGAAGGCAGCTTGGACATCCTGCATGTGCAAGGAGACCTTCACAGAGCCTCTGGACTCTCCTTAAGCACAGATTTCCTCCTCCCTGGGGCTTTCTGGGGTGACCTTGAGTGTGTGTTGGCTGGACACAGACGGTGACGAGCTGCTTTGCACATCCAGCCTCTTTCTTGTCTTTACAAGTGCTTCCCTCTTATCTGGTAGTATTTTGCTAAACTTCACAAGCTTTTAGTGGCAAGACTTTAGCTAAGAGGCCGTTGATAAATCTGGAGTATGCAGCGGGAAGGCTTTAGTGACGTATTCTTTTCCTTTCAACTGGAAAAAGCAGCTTATCTGCTTTGGAGAATACAGGTTCTTCCTCTTTATCCACGCTGAAATCTTATCTAAACTGGTTCAGGTGGCAGAGCTGAGAGAAGGAAATAATTAAGCAAGAGACAGGTGAAATGCTGACATTATTATTACTTAAATGGCCCAAACCTTTTACCTTGTGTGTTTTTTATTATTATTTTACCTTTTTTTTACTGCTGGTGACACATAACAAGGGAGAAATCGGTTTTTCCAGGTTATCTCACCCATCCACACACATGCCACTTCACCCCCCTCCTCCCCACCCAAATATAAATCTCGTTTAACTGGTTCTGTTGGCAAGACAGAGAAATAATTAAGGCGAAGGTGGCTGCAGTGTTGATGTTATTACTGTAATGCAGCAGCCTGTTTAGTTTCTTTGCCAATGAAATGCAACCAGGGGAAAATCAGTTTTAAAGATTACCTCCCAGAGATGCAAATAAAGGAGCGGAAACCATGTAGTCAGGAAGAAATGGTCTCAAACTAGGAAACATTTCAAAGTCAGTGACAGTCTCTTAGGGGCTTTTAAGACCACAATTTACCTTTTGACTGCATTCTATTTTCTCTGAAATCCTTTATTTCCCTCTTATTTATTGACTGGAGAGACAGCACAGAAACGAGAAAGTGATTCTCCAGCCGCTGGTCTTAAAAATCCATAGAAGGAAATTGTTCTCAGGAGTGCAGATTTCTGTTGTTGTTGGGCACTTCTTTTTTCCTCCCTCCTTGTTTTTAGCCCTCTCTGTGAACCAGGGCTTAATTGAATCACTTTGCCATGGAGGGGCCTCGAACTGGCAGGGATCAAGGTCAGCGGCTGTGTCTGGGAGTGAGACACCCTGATTAGAGAGTGGGAGCCATGGTGATAACGCCGCGGGATGCAGCACATCCCACTCGGGGCCAGCTCAGACGGAGGTGGAGGTGATGGATCCACACACAGCAACAGCAGCTGCACCACAGCCAGGGGGATTTCCTTTGTTTCAGGGATGGCACTGCAGGTTGGGAAATGAGCATCTCTGTGCTTAGATTTGCACCCCAGTCTTGGATTAACATCCTGCTCTTGCATTGGCATCCTGCTCTCCACGGAACATCCTGCTCTCAGACAAGTATCCTGCACTCTGATTAACATCCCAGGCTCAGATTGGTATCCCACTCTAAAATTAACATCCTGCTCTCAGACTGGCATCCCCCAGGATTATCATTCCTGGTCTCGGATTAGTACCCCACTCTAAAATTAACATCCTGCTCTCAGATTAGCATTCTGCTCTTGGTTTAGCATCCCAAACTTAGTTTAGCATGTGACTCTCAGATTAGCATCCCACTCTCAGATTAGCATCCTGCTCTCAAATTAACATCCTGCTCCGGGTTTAGCATCCCACTCTCAGAGCAGCATCCCCCCGGACACGGCGGCCCCGTGAGCCCCACGCCTCGCCTGCTGCCCTCTGCTCATCTCACCACGGTTCCCCCCACCACACACACGTGTGTTGCTCACAGGTTCCTGCCTGCGGGTGTTCCCTGCTGGAATGATACTGAGACATGCAGGAAAAGAACAATCCCAGAGCATTCCCGCGGTGCTGGCCTAGTTAGCCCGTTCCCAGCTGCGAGCTAACGCTGCTGCCCAGGCGAGCCCCCGGGGACGGCTCTGCTTGGAGGAAATAACTCGATTAAAAAGTCGCGCATCAGTTCAGGGTCAGAATTGGTGCAGCCCCGTAATTAGAGCCTGGATTTCAGAGATTAAATCCTTTAAGGCCAGCTTTCTGTAGCTGTGTTTAATTACTCCTCACGTCTCCCGGCCCTGTCTTTGCAGAAGGGACCATGTCAGGACAGCTCCTGCTCCATCACTGAGGTTTTCTGCTTGTTGATACCTTTCTGCCTAATTTCTGAGGTTGCACCATTTCTTGGCAATATGAGCAGGTTGGTAGCAAAGTCCTGCCTTGTCCGTGCTGCAGAGGCCGAGCTGTGCAACTCCTCCAAAGCACGTTGAGTGGTCCCAGGGCAGCACAAGGATCCACAGTAGGATGGCTTTGGGGTGGGGAGGAAAGGGAGCACCCACTGCTCTGGCTGAGAAGAGCTGAAAAAGGGGGTACAGGTTCAGAAAACATCCTGGAGCAAGGATGTCAATGCACAGGCTCCTCAGGTCGGGCTGCTCCATTTTCTGGCCCTGTTGGTTTCTGCCTCAGCTCCCCAGGCAGCACTTGGAGGTATTTTTCTTTGATTGCTGCAGAGGGAGCAAGAAGAGTGGGAGAGGAAAACTGCAGAGGTTTGAAAAGCTTCCCTTTTGGAATGAAGGATTCTGCTACACAGAATTCTGAAAAATAATTGTTTTGGGCAAACCTCCACTGGGACAAAACCAGTTCATCCAATCCTACCTGCCTGGAAAGCTGCCACAGCCTGGCTGTGCCTGTGCCCCTCGGCCTCCCTGGACCCGGACACCTGCCGTGATGGGCTGTGATGTGTCTTGGTGGCCAAGAGCCCCGGGCTCACCTGGGACTGGAGCTGTGTCACAGGAAGGTCTGGGGGGATTGTGTCCATTAACACAACTGGAAAAATGAAACAGAAGCCATTCCCAGCCAGCTCCCAGCTTTCTGTTTAGCCTCTCTTCTCTTCCCATCTCCCCTAAATCCCTTCTGATTTCTGCTGCTGCTGCAGACTCTGGGAGGAGCAGCATTCCTGGGATGTGGGTGGAGGCAGCAGGACCCCTCTCCCTGCGAGACCCCCGGCACCAGCACACCCCGTGTCCCTCCAGTTCTCCACTGCTGCGGCGAGAGCACCCTCTCCTGTCTCAGCTCTGCCTCTCTGCCGGCCTCCCTGCTCCCTCCCCTTGCAGAGGTCAGGGCTCAGGCTCCATCACATACCGGGGTGAGGCCATGGGGACAGGGACATAGCAGTGCCCACAGCCTGTCCTGGCACCAGGGCCACCCAGGGTCCTCCTGACGGCAGCACAGACGGCTGCTTAGGAGGACCGGGGGAATATTTAAATAAAAAAACAATTTCTAGGAGAGGTCTGTTATAATTACTAATTAGATCTGGTTATAATTATCTCTTTGCAATCCCATACCTGCCTCAGAATAGCTCCAGTTCCTCCTAACAATTAACAGAGAAAGTCTTTTACGACACACCGGGTGATTACATCGCAGTCACAGCCTCTGTGGCCAACGCTGCCTCATTAAAGAAGGGCTGATATTTACAGACGAACATTGTGATCAAATTAGACTAAAATTAACTGGAGTAAATTAAGAATAAGAGGGTTTCTTTCATCTGCTTCCCTTTATTTTCTGCTGCAGAGTTGCCTCTGGGGTGGTTATAATGCTCTGTGTGTTGATTGTGGTATTTGACTGGGCAAAAAGACACAGAAAGTGGCAGCAACTCATTTCTCTGGTTTGCCTCAAAGTGAAATCTGCATTCACATCTCCTCACTCATCCACCTCCTCCTCCACGAAAGCTCAGGCTTGAAGCCTGCCAGAGCCCAAGGAGCATTTAAACAATGCTCCCAAGCACAGGGTGGGATTGTTGGGTATCTGTGCAGGGCCAGCATCTGGACTCCATGATCCTTGTGGATCCCTTCCGACTCAGGACTATGAAACTACAGGGCAGGACCCAAACCTGTGGCATTTCAGCCCCCCCAGCTTCATGAGCTCTGCCTGTGAGTCTCTGCCATGCCGAGAGCATCCCAAAGTGCTCATCCCACACTTCCTGCTCAGGGCACGGATTTGCTCAGAGCAATAGCAGAAATGGGGTGGATTTCCCCCAGCGATCCTAAACCCAACACTTGCTCACATTTAACATGTGCCTTAACAGCTCCAAAACCAAAACTGACGCTCAGCATTAGGAACAATTGTCCAATGAGGAATTGAGATATTTTTTTTAATAGCAATGGGCCAAACAAAATAAGCATCAGGTGGTTTGAGGGTTTTTCATTTCTCTTTCAGCATGAAGGGAATTATTGGTGAGCAGAGTGTGGTTCCTGGGAGGGTTGGCTCTGTCTGTAGATCTCTAGAAAATGGCTGATCAAACTTTTGGCAGGCTGGGGTGGGTGCATGGACTGCTGCTTTGCTTCTCCCGATTAGGAGCTGAATCATCCTGAAGAACAGTGTAGCAGAGGCTGCTGGAGGGAATGAATAATACAGTCTCTGACCCAAGACTTTGGATAAATCATCCTTCCGGTTCAAATCCATGAATCTGACAGGCTTTGCAAATTGCGTCTTATTACAGGTTCACCAACTTCTCCACCTTTACCTGGTGGCTTCATCCCTGATCCCCAGATCAAAGCCCCGCTGGACACGGGGGCCCTTAGTGCAACTTTAGCCACTCCTGGCTTTTCCCTTAATCCACGGGTTCCACCCCAGCTCTGTCTCAGCCCTCCATCAGCAGTTCCTGCAGGCTGAGCCTCCACCTGGGCAGCTCCACTTTGAACTGGAATTCCCAGCTGGCCTCTGTGGGCAAACCCAGGCCCCGAGCAGGGACTGGTGGCACTCCTGCACATCCAGCAGCGTGCTGTTAATACGGACAGTGCCGTCAGCACGGGAGGGAGATGGACACAGGGGACGCTTCCCATGGGTTTTGGGGAGATGCTTTGGGAAGACGCAGCGGTTGGGATGAAAAGTTTATCAGTGAACAGGCCAAGGTGCTCTTCTTCCTCCTTTATTTCAGTGGAAGACACTCATGTGAAGTTGTTGATAAGGTTTTAAGCTTTGTCCTCTTCTTTCTTCCATTTCTTTCCTCCAGAGAGGAAAGAAAGAAAAGAAATGACTGAGTTAAAATTAGGTGAACAACCTTCGTTTTTCAGGTTTTTGTCACTGGAAAACTGAAAAATTCCATCTTGTCTGTCCAGAATGAAACGTTGGAGTTTATTGTCCATTCTATGCAGGCGTGATGATTTCTGATGGGGTTTTGCCTGCTTTTCTCAGCGCCTGCAGAGCTGGCAGCCAGCAGGGACCCCTGCCCTGCTCAGGGGGTGAGGGTGGTGCTGGCAGTGTCCATTGGGGGCACATGCCAGGGTGGAAGGACAGGTACCAAGAGGGAGGTGGGAAAGGCAGGACCCTCCGAGGGTGTTTGTGCTGTCCCATTCCTGCGCCCCCCTCATTTCCCCTGTGGGATGGTTGTGTTAGAGCGTTTTCCCCCTGCAGGCCCCGCCCTGGGGAATCAGAGGAGGCAAGTAGGTGTTCTTTATTCACATCACACCTGAATATTCACGAGAGCTGTGAATTATCCAGCTACACCACCCGGGCAAGGCTGGAACGTCTGCCTAGAGCCCCACCCCATTCCTCCAGCAGCCTCGTTGCAGTGAAGGGGAAAATTAACAGCACTTCTTGCTTTGGGGACAATTCCTTCATCCAAATCGCTTTTGAAATCTGGCAAGTGTTGGGGGTTTTATTTGCAGAGAGCACTCGGTGTTTTTTGGGAACAGGCAGCCACCTCAAGCCAAGTTTGTAAATCCATTCAACCCATTCGAGGATCCAACAAAGGAGAGACCAAGCTTGCTCTAGGCAGGGCAGAGCCAAACCCCTGTGTCAGGTGTTCCCCCTGCCCTGCTCCTCATCCTGCCCTTGCATTAGTGCAGCACAGTGAAGGGTGAATTGAATTGGTACAAAATGAGCCCAGGGCAGGAGCAGCAGCATCGTTTCCTCCACTGGAATGAGTCATTTTTTTCTGAAGTATTCCTGCTCTCCTGACCTCGCAGTGTTGCTCATCGTGGTCAGGATCTCCAGACGATCTTTGCAGCTCATTGTCAGCTCTAATTGCTCTCTGCTCGGGCCCCAAACACGAACAAGAGCAGAGCAAAGACAGATCAATTGCTGTGTTAATCCCTGGCTTTGCTAGAGCACACCGACAGCCACTTGGACACTCCTCTTGGACAAATGGGAACAGTCATCCCTTTCTTTTTGGGGATGTTGGAGAACAAAATCACCAGAGAAATGACAAACCAGTGACTGCCTTGGGCGGCAAATCACAATAATCACCCACAGTCCTAATGAGCTCCTGTGAGCCCCCTGAGAGGGGCTGGCAGGACTCGGCGCAGCCAGGACAAGCCACAGCCTGGGAAATCATGGAAAAGTGCTGGTGGGTGTGAGGGAGGGACCTGCGGGGACAGCTCTGCATGGGGCAGAGCCAGAGGCTCCGAGGATGCTCCTGGTTTGGCACTGTGAACTGGCAGGGTGCTGGTTCCAGCCCTGGAGTGCAGTGACCAGGGCTGAGGTGGCCACTGACACTTCTGGTGTCTCTCCAGCAGGTAAAAGTGGCACCTGTGACCTCCGCATGGTCCCAGTAGCTTGGGGCTTGGGACTGTGAGCCCATCACTTCTGTGCTCTCAGGGGACCCTCCCGAATCTGCAGCATCGTCCTGCCCCTGGCTCCCCCAGAGCTGTGCTCCCCAAAAACCAGGGCCAGTCCATCATTTCCCATGCAGATGAGGCTTTCCCTCCCTTCCATGGCTGCAGATGGTGTGAATGTGCTGGCAGTACCACAAGAATCGTGTCGTGGGTGCTCTCCCAGCATGGAATGCTGTGGGAACAGCGACCGCGCAGGCAGCCCCATGTCAGTGATTACTGGACAGCCCAACAAATGCTCCTCAGTGTGTTTTTTCTCCACAAACAATCCTCCAAACCAGCCCTGGCACACGGGTGGCTGTTCGCAGACATGAATAACCCATCTTATTTGAGCTGGGTTGGTTTGGGAACCTGCTGCTGCGAGGCCCTGGGACGAACGCTGTGGTGGGGAGGCTTAGAAACAGCTGTGCTGCACAAGTGGCACTCCAGAATTAGATGTCAGGTCCCCAAAGCCTTGAGACTGCACGAAGAAGTGAGGGAATTTCTAGTGAAAATAAAACTGCTTTGCCTCTGTTATTGGTGGAGCATCCCAGGGTCATGTTCTGAAGCTTTGCAGTGCTGAGGATGAGCAACGTGTTGGTTTTTCTATGAGGAAAACTCTGCTCCTCCTCCTCCCCGATGGGTTTAGAATCTGGGCTGGAAGAAGAGTGAGGGATGATGTGACAAGCAGGGTACAGCTGCTGTGGATTTGGTGACGCTCGCTTTGCTGGCAGATGTTTGCCCCCTTCCCTTCTGCTCTGCAGAAGCCGAGCAAGGCTCTCTCAAAAACAGTCCAAGACCCCTGGGAGCTCTCTTGGCAGTACCAGAGGCCCCATTTCTGGGAAGGGGTTGACTCCTTAGGTGGACACCTGTGCCCTGCACTCCCTGAGCCCTCTCTGGGGTAGAAAGCAGAGTTCAAAGTGGAGGAACCTTCTTGTTTGAGGTCATTTTGCCCAAACTGCAATGCCCAGCCTGGGACCAGCCCGAGGCTCCTGCCCAGAGGCAATTCAAGAGCCTGTGCTGAGTCAATCCACCTTTCCCCCTCCTTTCCATCTGTCTTTCCAAGGTCCCCCTCCTCTGGTGTCAACACAAGCTTAATGAAAAAGCAGCAGATGTTCCTGTGATTTCAATTTACTCAAGATTTTAACCTAATGCAAATGGTAGTTTGCATCCAGCTGTGACGAGGCAGCCTGTGCTGAGGCCTGGCACGTCTGCCTGCAGATCTCCTACCTGTCCCATGGCTGTGATGGCACTGACTGACTTTCAGAAATCTCCAGGGAGGTTGTCACCTCCAGGTCTTGGGACCTGCCCTGACCCAGGCCATGCAACAGGCAGAGGTGGGATCTGCAGGAGTGCTTCGAGCATCGCTGTGGCCTGGAAATATTTGTGTGTGTTTTGGAGGTTTCTCCTGAAATGGAGGAATAATTGAGAGGAAGAGCAGTCAATAGGGAGTGATTCATCTGCCACATCGAGCTTCGCTCTCCCCCTTAGCATTGCAGAAGCCAACTGTGATTTCCTGACTTTATCTCTTCTCCAAGTGGGTAAACAACAAACCAACTCCTCTGTCGCTGCTTGGAGTAGCTGGAAGATAGTCACAAGCAGATCTGGTTGGTTTGTTTGTTTGTTTGATGGGAAACAAACATCTTCTCCCCTGCCTTGTGTTTTCACCACCCGAATTCCTGTGTGTGGGCACAGCTCCCACATCGCTGTGGGACCGCCAGGTCTGTGACCACCCTCCTCACCCAGGACGTGCAACGCCGTGGTCACAGCACGCCTTGGAGGCTCTCTGTGTATGGAGAGCACCCGCAGCTCACCCCCACCACCTGCCTCCCCATTCCTGAAAAACTCTGTACCATTCCCAGCCCTCGGGGACAAAGGTCTTCAGCACAGGAGGAATGAGCCCAAGGAAAGCACAAATTCACCTCCTGGTCTTCACCACCTTCCACTTCTCCAAAAGAGACAGAAGAGGAGACAACCATGTGCTTGCAAAGCCCAAGCAGTCGTTTGCCTCCTTGTGAGATACTTCAGATGGTTTTGATGGTCTGTGGACCAAAAAAGGAATGGCATTCCAGTCCATACATCCCTTCCCAGAGACTCCTGCCTCCCTCCTGCCAGAGTCCTGCGACCCCATAATGGGCTGAGATGGGCACAAGGGGAAGCAAAATCTTCTTTCACTGGAAAAAACATATTGCATTTCCCCCTGGAGCAAAGCAGGGGAGGGAGAAGCATGGAGCCCATCAGAAACCTCAGCCTGATTAGGAGCACTGATCCCCTGACAGGGAGCAGCAATTTACAGGCACCATTAGCCCACGCTGGAGAGAGAGAGAGATGCCGAGAATGTCCTATTTTCCTCACCTCCAGAATGCCACACGACTCGTGAAGGATAAAAATAATTAGCTGGAGCGTCTCAGGGATGATTGACAAGTGCCCAGGGGCTGGGAGTTCCCCCGACGCGCCGGCCGCGGCTCCAGCACTTGGAAAGGGAAGGGGAGCACTTTGCCGAGAGCCGGCTCTGGCTCTGCCGGATCCGTGGGAGTGGGAGTGGGATGGGCAGAGGGGAACTTGGCGAGTCACTCCGGCCTTCACACAGGGCCTGGCTGCGTCTGCAGGGTCTGCATCCCCTAAATCTGCTGCTGACAAGGGGGGTTGGTCACACAGGGACGAGCCAGGCTTTGGCTGCCCCTCCTGCTGCAGGCAGGACTTGGATCCTGCAGTCTCTTCCCTCCTTCATCAACCTCTGAGCAGCCTATTTTGAACCTCATGGCATTTTCAAATGGCACCATCAGGCTGTCATGAATAATGGAGAGGGTTGAGGGGCAGGGCTGGGAACTGGCTCCACGGGCTAGAGAGATGAGTGGGGAGCTCAGGGAGGAGCTTTGCATCACTCCCCTGCCTCCCAAGCCCACATGTCCGGACAGGACCTCATCCTTTCCACCCAGTTTCCCACCAACCACTACTTAGGTCCCCCTTCTCCCAGCTTTTTGCCTCTCCATCCTCAATCTATGCTATTTAACCCACAGGGCCTGCATGCCCTGTCTCTCTGGTCAGGCACAGTATGCCCCAAAATAAGAGCTCATAAGGTGATGGAGCCAGTGGTCCAGAGGTGGGTGACTGGTTTTCTATTGCTGATAAACTCACTGGGAGCTGTTTGCTGTGTGGGACAAAACTGGGAAAGCATTCCAGCTGGGACAGGGCACAAATTTCACATGAGCCTTTCCACAATGAAAGGCTAGGCAGGGAAAAGCCAAAAACCTGTCTCTTGACATCTTCCAAACATCTCATTTTGAGCTGATTCAGCACTTCTTGTTTAAAAAAAAAAAACCTAAATTCCTAAGAAGGATTTTCTTTCCATTCCCTTCCCACCCAGCGCAGTTTCTGCCCTGCCTTCTCCCTTCAGCTGTGACACAGCCATCGCAGCAGGGTCCTGTCCTGCCCCTTGGGCCAACTAACTTTGGGCTTTCTCATCCTCTTCCCTTTCTCTTCCTTTCGGCAGCTGGGACACGACTGATTAAACCCTCAGGAGGGAGACAGTGAGGGATGGTGATTTTTGGGTAATGTTGGCAGCATCTCTGTCTGTGCTGCCCACCAGGGAAATCCATCTCCCCAGAACAGGGGCTCCCAGCAGCCCTGGGCTTGTGGCCAGCCCCAAGGGTTGGTGCCAACAGGACAAGCTGAGCATTTGCAGTGGTCTCCCCACGGCAGTGGGAGCAGATCCACCTCTCCTTGTGGCAGAGGGGATGGGATAGCTCACGTCCCATCCCACAGGAGCAGCATGCACCCCGATGTCTGGCTGTCAGCAGCCCAGGACTGCATCCCAAACCCTGCAGCTCTTGGCTGGGCTGCCTCTGCCACCAGGCAAAATAGCTGTGGCCAACAATGGCCAGGCAGCAGCTCCAGCTATTCCTGCTGTCCATGGCTGCAACGGGAAGAGATCCAAAACAGCTCAGAGCTGGGGGACTGGAGCATCCCACTGAGGCGTGGAAAGGGCTCCACAACCCGTGTTAAGTTGTTCAGTAGGTATGTTTATTCAGCGCTGGACACATGGGGGATCGCTCCTCAAATCATGTGTGTGGCCCAGCCGTTTCTCAGCCTTTGTATCCTTTAAAATATTACATATTCATACGGTTACATAATTTTCCAATACATATGTATCTCTTAATCCCACCCATCTTTGCCCCAGATGGTAATCACTCCAGTGTTCTTCTGGTTATCTCTGGTGGTCACTGGGATAACGTAAGAGATTCCTCTTCTAAGTTTGGACTCTTATCTTCCCACCTCTTCTCAGGGCCTTTTGACCTCTGGCTTCTGTCCAAGGCAGGGAGTTGATGTATTACTGCCGTGGAACCTGAGACCACTTCTTCATTCTCTCCCCTTATCAATCCTTGTGTCTTTTCCTCTCTTTCTTTCTGTCCGTGCAGGCTGCAGGAAAGGTTTTCTCTTTCTCCTTCAGCAAATGTTGAGTACAGCACGTTCCTTTTTCCTAAACTATTATTCTAACTTCTACTTCTCTTGGTTCTAATTTTAAGTTTCTTGTTTCACCACAGGCATCACCTTGGGGTTACAGACCAGGGGTCCAGTGCTGGTGTTTCTCTGTTACCACTTACGGGTTTATGATATATAAACTTTGGGATCAATTTGTGAGTCAAACCAAGCAAGAGCTCCTCACGTACTTGGATAGTGGGAATAATGGGAAAAGGCCTGGTAGAACCCCTCAAAGTGGGCTTTCCCATGGAATGAAAAGCTGATACTCCATTAACAAGGGCAGCATCACCTCCCAGCTTGTTCTGAGTCCTTGGAGGCTCCTTTGCTGTGACTGAGCAGGGTCATTTCTGCTTCAGCCTGGTAGAGTCAAGGTTCTGCTCCAACACCTCCTGAGCAGGAACTGGGTGTGGTGAGATTGGTGAGCAGGAACTGGTTGTGGTGGGAGCTGGGATTGGTGAGCAGGATCCTGGTGGGGTGGAAGGTGGGATTGATGAGCAGGAACCAGGAGCTGGGATGTCATTAGTGCTGTCCTAATTGCTTTGTGCATGTCTCAGCCTAAGGAGGGGAACAGCCCGAGGGGAGCTGTGGCTTCTCAGCCCATAACATTTCAGAGGTGTTAGATGGAGAGCAATAATGAAAACTGCCAGAAAAAAGAAAACAGTAAAATAATCAAGCAAAAAAGGCAGAAGGAAACACAACTTTCTGCTGCAGAAGGTCCTGGGAGCCATCATTCAGACACCTGGTGCTCCCTCCCCTGCTCTTTCCTCACCTCATTTCCCAGGTCGGACCAAACTTCTTGGATTCACCATCACCCTCCAAGAGGAATGAGACCAAAACATTTCCCCTATTGCCTTTTTTTGATATTGATTCCTTAATTAAAAAAGAATAAAATTCCACCAAAGCAGACATTTCTGTGAAACACTCCATCAGTCAAAAAAAAAAAAAAAAAAAAAAAAAAAAAAAAAAAAAAAAAAAAAAATCAATATCCTATAAAAAAAAAAAAAAAAAAAAACCACACACATTTGGGAGCAGATTTTGGAGCAGCCCTGGGAAGTACATCTACTCCCTCCTCTAACGGGTTCTGTTTGCTCTGCCTTCCGATGCTCTCCAGTCCCTCTCTTCACTGTTGTCCTTTTCTCTGGACTTTTCCCACAAATCCCACCATTTCTGGTAGGGCTGTCACCATTTCTAGAGGGTAAAGCGCAGGGAACCTGCCTGTTCCCCTGCAGGGTCCTGTGCACAGGCACCGTGTCCCAAAGGATGGGTGACACCTCTGTCTTTGTGCTCCTCTGAAAGAAAAACCATGGAGGCACAGCAAACCCAAAGCCAGTATTCCCAGGATCCCTGCGTCATGGCTTTAAGCAGGATTCCTGCTTTTCCAGCCCCATTTTCCCGCTCCTATGCAATTTGCAGGCTCTCTGGGAATGCTGTATCAATGGCTCTGGCTCCATAGGAATGCCTTCACAGAGGGACTTGACTGTGAAGAGCCACCCCAGGGGATTCCCTCTGAGCAGAGGTTTAAAGATTTGGGTAATTTATCTCTAAAATGGGGGTGTGCTAATGGTCTGTGCAGGATGAATTATCCCGGGGAGGGCTGCGCAACTGGAGGGCAGACAAGGGCGCTAAAGTTCTGTGAGCCTGAAGGTTTTCCATGTGGAGCTGTGGAGCCTGATAAGGGATTCAGACCAAAGCCAGACATGTGTCAATGCTGGAACATTGGGATTGATCGTGCTTCGTCCTGGACGGGCTGGGTTTGGCTTTCTTCGAAACGTGGCCCAGCCACGTCGGAGATAAGGAATTGCACCGCATCGATCAAACTCAGCTGAGGGATGCTGCTTTCATCCCTGGGGATTGCTCAGCCCTCACTGCGGAGCAGCTGAAGGTCTGCAGGGCCATGACCTCCGCAGCTCAGGGACACATCCCTGGCGTCCAGCAAGCCCACAGCATCATCAGTGGCTTGGTCTGTTTGATCTTTAAACGCTCTGCACGGTGCTTAAAGCAGAGCTGGGGCGTGTTCCTTGTATGCCCGAGCTGGATGTCCAGTTCCTGTTGCACTTTGCCCTGAGGAGATGGTTAGCATGGCATCCCTGGTATTCCCATGTCCTTAGTGAGGAAGAGGGTTTAGGACCCTGTGTAGCACAGCAGTGGGAGGATGTGGGGTGTGAGAGGTGGTGCAAGAGGCACAGGCCGGGAGTGTTGCTCAGGGAGTGTTTTTATCCGGCCGGATGCCACAGGGGAGTTGAGTCCAGCTGTTTGCAGGGCCGCAGTGCTGGGGAGAGGGGAGGGAAGCAAGGCACTGACAGATCTGGGACATGGCATTAGTCTCTTCTGAAGGCCTTCGTTTATTATTTCTGGTGGTGTCTTACACCTGGGAGGGTTCGGCTGGTACCCAGATCAAAGCTCCCAACTCCCAGCCCAGCCCTTCCCACCTCGTCCATCCCAGTGGCACCACAAGGCAAGAGCAAAGCATGGGATTTTCATGTCCCCGTGGGGCTCCCTGGTGTGAGCTGCCCTCGATTCCTCTGCAGCAGCACAGCCAGGGATCTGGGCGGGAATGTCTCCTGCTGGAGGCTGGAAAGAGCATCACACAATGCACAGCCTGTTCCTGCCAAGGAAGGAGGTTGGCAAAGACTTCCTGCAGATGGGAGGAGTCACAGAGTCCAACAATGGTTTGAGTTGGAAGGAACCTTAAAGTTCATCTCATTCCATCCCCTTCTGCCACGAGCAGGGACACCTCCCACTATCCCAGGTTGCTCCAAGCTTCATCCAGCCCGGCCTTGGACACTTCCAGGGATCCAGGGGCAGCCACAGCTTCTCCAGGTAGCCTGTGCCAGGGGCTCACTGCCACGGCCTGGAAAGGGTGCTGGAAAGGGATAGACCTGTCATGGTCGTCCTTTGTTTCCAACAGCCACAGCGTAGACATGAGCCGTAGGGAACACCCCACATCCTCCTCTGATCCCACGTTAGCCCATCTCCATCACAGCCCTGCTCTTGGAAACCTCTCCATCCCTCCAAACTCCGTCTGTGCTGATGTCGGGTGCTCAGCACTTGGGAACAAGGAGCCGTGCCCAAGTAAGGGTGGCTGGGTCAAGAAATCTTCTCATCATTGCTGCAGAGTGAGGTAGGAGCTTTCCCAGCCCTGGTGGGTCCATCACAACGTAAAGTGGGTTTTCCCTGACGCGGAGAGTCACGGACACTCACACATAACCAATGTGATTATTAGAATGCCACTTTATTGTTAAAAATAGCCCCTTTATATATATAGTGCTTCATGGTTATTGGTTACATGTACTGCCTACACACACAATATTCTTCTACTATTGGTTATCACCAGTTGTTCACAGACTCTAACAGCAAATCAGTAAAACTTCTTCGCTTCTTCATACATGTAATGTTTTCTTATCTTGTTGCCGAGGACAGTTTTCTGTTCTCAGGCAATACCTTTGCTCTCAGGTATGCAACGCCGTTACAGGGCCCCCAGGGCTCTCAGGCCAGCAAAGTTTGGGTCGTTCATATGGCTCTTTTCGTGTAAATACCCAACAACAACGTGTGCATGGAGAGCAGCACAAGGCAATGGCATCAAATCCTGTGGAATCTCTGCCCTTCCTTAGTGGCCCAACTGGACGGGTGTGAAACATCTCCATCCTTTCCCTCAGTTTGATCCTGTGCAAACAGGGACAGAGAAATCACAGGGACAAGTCCTTCCCTGTGAGGGTGGAGAGGCACAGGGTGCCCAGAGAAGCTGTGGCTGCCCCATCGCTTGAAGTGTCCAAGGCCAGGTTGGACAGGGCTTGGAGCAGCCTGGGACAGTGGGAGGTGTCCCTGCCCGTGGCAGGGGGTGGAATGAGGTGGGCTTTAAGGTTTCTTCCAACCCAAACCCTTCTAGGATTCTACAAATGAAAAGGCCTTGAAATGGCAGTCATACTTCAAATCCTGGGCACAGGAAGTGCCAGGGAGATTTTTCCCAGCCTGACCTAAAGTCTTGTCTCTTCTCACCCTTTCCTGTTCCCAGTTTGCTCGGTGACACATCCCAGCAGCCAGATTCAGGTTTTCTCCAGCCCTGGGCTGCAGCTGGGAAAAGCAGCAACAACCATGGCTTTGGGGCTAAGGGGAGCACAGGACAAAACTGTGGCCTTTAAAAAGAGGAGAAAAAAGGAAAAATCAGCTTTTCACCTTAAAAACAAATAAAATCAGTCCTTCTGGACCCAAAGGAAGGTAGAATCCTTCCACTTTTCAAAGTGCAGTCTGGGAATGACAAAGCATCCCTGTGATGTCTCCATCCAGTGCTGGAGTGCCCAGAATTGGTGGGAGCAGGTGCTTCTCTCATCTGAGCCTGGAATAGCTGGATCAGACCAGGTACCTGCCCATCCCAGCTGGGCCAGGCAGGGAAATGCCATGGGAGAGAGGAGGGCAGAGCCTCTGGCACTGAGAGAGTGCATCAGCACTGGGGCCACGACACTGAAAATGAGCTCCTGAGCTGGAAACTCACATCTCATTCTCTTCTCATCCCCGAGCACCAGGCAGGAGCCCAGGATCGAGGCTGGAGATGCAGCAAGGCTCAAACCCCAAACCTCCCCTCGCTCTCCTCAGCCTGCAGGGAGTTGGGAAGGGCTGTGCCCATCCCTGGGGTCTCCCACCCACCGTCTGCCCTGGGTGGAGACTGAGACTGAGACGGGGAGCTCTCCTGGTGCTGAACCGTGGGAGGTGGTGCCTGCCTTGCTCTCGTACCCTTCCAGCTCCCCAGCTTACACGTGGGTTGGTGTGCCAGGCTCCCTGCCAGGCCCATCCCAAGGGAAATGCAGGATTCAGCCGTGCTCAGGCTCCTGGGCTCATAACGTGCTGTTAGGATAGTACAGACCATGGCTAATTAACAGAAGAGGTGTTGGCTAATGAGCTCATGGCATGTGCAAGCCTCAAAACAGATCCAGATAATCAAACCCCAAACCTTAACGACCAGATCCCAGTCTCCCATGTCATCCTGCTCTGCATCTCTGAATTTCCATGGCACCTCCTGGGAGGAGACAGGCAGGATTTCTCCCACCCCATCCTGCAAGAGAGGGGATCTAAGAGCAGCTCTCACCAGAAGAAGGGGACCAGCTTAGAGTTTTGCTCCTCTTTCCCTTTTTTCCTATATTTTAATGAACAGTAATAACCCCTCCCTTTTTTTTTTTTTTCTCTCTTTTTTTTTTAAACAATTTGAAACTGTCTGACATACGGGAAAAATAATGAATTCGGTTTCTCGCCTGCGTTCTCTGATCTGTCAGTCTGCACCCGGGAGCCGTGCGCAGTGGGAGGAGGAGGCAGGGGTGCTGGCCTACATTGGGGAGATAATGATGTTGCTGCTGATCCCCCTCCCAGGAGAAGGTTCAGGCATGTCCTGCAGCTGAGGCGAGCCAGGGTATGCCACAGCCTTTTCCTGCAGCTTTGTATTTCTCTTTGTGGGAGGATGTTTGTAGCTACGGGAAAGCGAGGTGTGCTTGGAGCATCTCTGAAATCTCACGGGCTCTTCCCTGATTCCCAGGGGCTCAGGGACTGGATTCACTGGCTCCAAAGGAGATTAACCCAGGGCTGTGCACTTTAGTTTCAGCATCAGCCCAAGAAGTATCTCTAATCGTCACCCAGTGTAGGATTAGTGAAGATGCTGCAGCCTCTGTGGAGTCACAGAATCCCAGAATCATTTTGGCTGGAAAAGACCTCCCAGACAACCGAGTCCAACCTGTGACCAACCCCCCCTTGTCACCCACCCAGAGCACTGAGTGCCACATCCAGTTGTTCCTTGAACACCTCCAGGGCTGGGGACTCCAAACCCTTCCAATGCCTGACCACCCTTTCCATGAAGAAATTCCTCCTGACATCCAACCTGACCCTCACCTCGTGCAGTCTGAGGCTGATTACTCTTGTCCTGTCCCTTGTTCCCTGGGAGCAGAGCCAGACCTTCACCTGGTCCCACTCTCCACTCTCCTGGCAGGGAGTTGTCCCCCCTGAGCCTCCTTTTCTCACAGGAAGTCCCGTGGGACACCCAAACCACAGCCCCCTGCCCTCCCTCCAAAGTAGGTGGGGGTTTTGCTGTGCAGGGCAGCTGGGCAGAGCAGGGGGCTTGCACAAGAGTGGGATGGAGGGCTAATCCAGCTGGGAAAGCCTGGGATTCAGAACACCTGGCCTATCTGTGCCTCAGTTTCCCCTGTGCCCAGAGAAGCTGTGGCTGCCCCATCCCTGGAAGTGTCCAAGGCCAGGTTGGACGGAGCTTGGAGCAGCCTGGGACAGTGGGAGGTGTCCCTGCCCATGGCAGGGGATGGAATGAGATGGGCTTTCAGGTCCTTTCCAGCTCAAACCATTCCAGGATTCCATGATTTTCTACTCAGCTGCCTGTGCTGGGGAGGGGCATCCCCAGCTCGGGGATCCTGTGTGTGGCAGGGGCTCTTATCAGTAAATTCGATTACATCACTGGTAACAAGGCCAGGTGGGCGGGTAATTTTTCCTCCATTCATCTCCCATTCCTGCTGACACATCTGGGAAGCTTCACCCTGACTTCCCTCCATCCTGACGGGCAGAATTGGAACCATTATTCATGGTTGTCCTGGATCACAGACCCACCTCTCTCTGTTGTGGACAACACTCTTCAGTTTATGGGCAGCCAGGGCAGACAGAGCAAAGCAAAACAGCTCCCTCCAAATCCCCCAGCCCTGAGTGAGGTCTTGGCAGTAGCTGTTGACATGATCCATCCAAAACCACTGCCTTGGTGGGGAGAATCGAAGGAGGACCTGGCAAATGCAATATATTCTTCAGCATTGTGTTGCCCTTTCAGCTGGGAGAGAAAATTTAAGTTTTTTACTCTTTGCAAAGTGAACGTTCCAAGTAAACAATCCACACCTGGCCAGCTACCTGCGTGCACAGCATCTGGCTCTTTGTTAAAGTGTGGAAGGAGGTTGCCAAAACTTCTTTCTCCTCTTACCAAAAGCTTTTCAGTGGAATACAAATGCTCGCTTATCCCAGGTCAGATCTACTTGTGTGCTCTCCAAAATGGATCCTGCCCAGAGCCTGCTCTCACAAAGGATTTCAGAACTTTGACAATTGGTTACATTCCAATCCACTGTGAAAAGTGAATATTTAAAACATTCTCTAGCCAAGAATCTGGGAGCAAACCCCTCCTCAGCATGAAAAAGTAAAGAGTATTCCAGTGATATTCCTTGATATGACCTGGAGAGGGCTTAGATGGAGGAAAATCAGCCCCTCCAGGGCAGTGAGTGGGAAAGCTGAGCTAAGCTGAGCTTTGCTGCAGTGAGATGAAACCATCTCTAGGAATAATTTCTGAGTTTTAGGGATCTGCATTCTCCAGCAAGACACTGTTCCACTCGAGAAATCCATCCCGCTGACCCTAGAAATCTGGAACATGTGAGACTTTCAGTGGCTGGATGTAAAAAGAGACAAATCATTAGGAGAAAATAGAAAAAAAAAAAAAAANAAAACATGAGGAAAAAAAAAAAAAAAAAAAAAAAAAAAAAAAAAATGAAGGGGGTGGGAATTTTAGGAAATATTAGTGGTTTGTTTCTCATGAGCTCCTTCATGTGAGGAGGGTCCATGAATGAGGCTCAGCTGCAGAGACAGGAGGGAAAGAGGGATAGAGGTATCTGCTTGGGATGGAGAGGAGGCAGAATTCCTGGCAGCCCCCCGAGCCCCTGCCGCTTGCACACACACTGAAATGCCACAAGACAAATAGGACCGAGAGAGAGATGCACTATTTAAACTTTCATCGCTATTTTTTCTCCCTGGCTCGCCTTGTTTCTTTTGATTTATTTTTCAGTGTGTTTTCCCCAGGCTGTGCTGTTCGCCTGCATCTCTTTCCTCTCCTTATTCTCCCGGCAGCAGCCGGAGCCGTTTGGGGGCACCAGGAGCTGCCCAGCATTTTTCAGGCTGACCAGGCTCAGCTCCCGTGGGTCAGCAGCAGGAATGAGGCACTGGAGCAGCATCGGGCTGGGGAAGGTGTGCCCAGGACACGGCAGGGACAACAGGGGACCTGTAGACACAACATCCTCCTTTTCCTCTCCATCCCTGAGCCAGCAAGCACTCTGGGACAGACCGAGAATCCCATCCCGCTGCCACCCGTGCCAGGGTGGGGGACCCTGCCAGGGCTTGGCTGGGATTGATGCAGAAAGGGTGCCAGTCACGCAGGCATTCCACAAAGAGCCAGCCTTCTGTGCCCTGCCAGCCTCAGCAGGCCCAGGGGCTGGCAGCACACGGGAGGGGGCTGGAGGCTTGGAAACCATGCCAGAGCTAACCCCAGAGCCAGTGTGGCCTCTGTAAATTGACCACGGAAAGCACTGGGCTGGGTTGTCTTATGTAGGGAAGCTGCAGAGATTGTTTTGCAGAATCACAGAATCATGGAGTGCTGGAATCATGGGATGGTTTATCTTGGAAGGGACCTCAAAGTCCATCTTGTTCCACCCCTGCCATGGGCAGGGACACCTCCCACCATCCCAGGCTGCTCCAAGCCCCATCCAACCTGGCCTTGGACACTGCCAGGGATCCAGGGGCAGCCACAGCTTCTCTGGGCACCCTGTGCCAGGGCCTCCCCACCCTCACAGGGAACAATTCCTTCCCAATATCCCATCCATCCCTGCCCTCTGGCAGTGGGAACCCATTCCCCCTTATCCGGTCACTCCAGGCCCTTGTCCAAAGTCCCTCTCCAGCTCTCCTGGAGCCCCTTTAGGCCCTGGAAGGGGCTCTGAGCTCTCCCTGGAGCCTTCTCATCTCCAGATGAGCACCCCCAGCTCTCCCAGCCTGGCTCCAGAGCAGAGGGGCTCCAGCCCTGGAGCACCTCCATGGACTCACTCCAGAAGCTCCACGTCCTTCCTGTGCTGAGGACTCCAGAGCTGGACTCAGCTCTGTGGATGGCGTCTCACAAGGGCAGAGCAGAAGGGCAGAGTCCCCTCCCTCCCCCTGCTGCCCACGCTGCTGGGGATGAGCCCAGGACACAAAGAAGAATGGAGCCTCCTCCCGCTGAGCAGCTGCAGGCAGGAATGGTCTCCAGGTTTCAGATGCAGGATGCAAAGGAAGATCTGATCAGTTGTGCCTGAAGGGGGAATGTCACACAGCAGAGTCAGGAGGGGCTCTGAGCCCTGTGCTGACCCCGTTTAAACTCAGACCACTCGCTCTGTATTGTTCATTTTTCCTTACCTGCCAGAGCAAAAGGATTGAAATCCTAATTGCAACGGGACAGGGAGAGGTAGAATGGATGCACATCAAGAGAGTGGAGGGGGAGGATGCAGTTGGTATCCAGGGCTAGGTTGCCTCCAGAACTTGGGTCACCGAGCTCCACAGTCCTCCCCAAGTCCCCAGCTGGTGCTGCCCTGAGAAGCCCAGCCGGTGACAATGCTCAGACAGCAAAATCCCTGCCTTTCAAGCATTGTACAAAAGCTAAGAGTCTGTTTATATCCTTCCTAGCTCTGAAGAACTGCTGGAAATCTGAATCCTAAATGTGTAAAGGCCTGATAAATGGAAAGCTAAACACTCCTGGAGCTGTAAGCTGCTCTGCAGTGGTTTAGGCCCTCACAATTTGCAGCCTTCGGGGTTGATAATACAGCAAGACCCTGAGCAGTCTGCTGGAAAACTCTGCCAGAAACACAATCCCTGTAAGGGGATTCTCTTATCCAGTGCAGCAAGCTTCATCCTAAAAGCAGTTTTGTGTTCTAGCCCCTTTTCCTCCCCTTGGAAAGCTTTCCTAGACACTTGATGAAACAGAGAACCTTCTTTCTCCCCCAGCATCCAAATTTTCCTGCTTTTTCCTTTGTCTTCTCCCAACCTACTCCTGGTTCTTTCACTGTAACTCATCCCAGTGAAGCCTCCCAGCCTTTATTTTGCCAATTAAACAAGCCAAGCTCTGCCAATCTCGCCTGGTAGGGGAGCTGCTCTTCTCCTTTGATCAGCTCCATGGAGTTCTGCATCCATGAGTGTGGCCAAAGCCCACCAGCATCCTCAAAAGCATCGTGCAGAGCAATAACACTAAAGCTCCAAAATGCCCCCAAGGCTGGTGGGGAAAGCAGGCACTGGCTGGGCAGAGGAGGCAGCTCCCTGCAGTTCTCAAGCAGAGAGGAGGGTGTTCCAATCCCAAATGATGCACAGAAATGATACCACAGCCAATTAACTCTTCATTCTGCTGAATATCATCAGCAAAGTGCTTACTGCCAAAGTCGCACCCCCAAAGTCTTGATGCACTGACCACCTTTTGGACCAGGACAGGATAACAGAAACACAGAATATTTGGGGTTGGAAGGGACCTTTAAATGCTGTCTAGTCCAACCCCTCTGCCATGGGCAGAGACACCTTCCTCTAGATCAGAGCATCAGGATGTCCCAGGGCAGGTAAGGAGCCCACAGGCTGCAGGTTGAATCCTGCTCCTTCACGAGTGCCTTGCCAGCCAGCAGACCTGGACTGCAAAGGCGCCGGCGTGGAGCAGAGATGGGATTTGCACAGGCAAACCCCCTTTGCAGGGCTTGTATTCCAAATCCTCCCCAAGGGCAGGCAGCTGGTGCGGGTCAGGGCAGCACTGCCAGGGTCCCGTCAGGCCCAGCAACTGTTCTGTGATGCCTCATAAGCCTGGCTTGCTGACAGGAGCTGAACGTGCCTCCCTGACAAGCTGCAAGGCTGTGTCTGAACGCACAAACGCTTCGCAGCAGCGGAGCACAGCTCCCACAGCCAGCCTGGCTGCACGAGAGGCTCCGCTGAGCCGGCTGAGCCCCCCGGGCTGCCCCCCCAGGGCCCCCCTCACTGCACAGACAGCACACAGCAGCAAAGGGGCCCCTGTTCAGCTCGGCTTTCTCATCTCCACAGGGCCTCGTGTTCTCACCCAGCGCTCACCGAGAGGCGGCTCTGCCCGCTGGGGAGGCTGGGGCTGCTCTGGATTCATCACGGAATCACAGCATGGGGTTGGAAGGGATCCTAAAGCTCATCCAGTGCCACCCCCTGCCATGGGCAGGGACACCTCCCACTGTCCCAGGGTGCTCCAAGCCCCGTCCAGCCTGGCCTTGGACCCTGCCAGGGATCCAGGGGCAGCCACAGCTGCTCTGGGCACCCTGTGCCAGGGCCTGCCCACCCTCACAGGGAACAATTCCTCCCCAATATCCCATCCATCCCTGCCCTCTGGCAGTAGGAAGCCATTCCCTGTGTCCTGTCACTCCAGGCCCTTGTCCCCAGTCCCTCTCCATCTGTCTTGGAGCCCCTTTAGGCACTGGAAGCAGCTCTGAGGTCTCCCTGGGGCCTTCTCTTTTCCAGGCTGAACACTCCAAGATGATTGTTCTCTCAGCTTTGGGTCCAGGAAGCACCTTCCAGTGATTCGTGGCACATTGTGATAACCAGGAGCATCCTGTGGGCCCTGGTATTTGTTTAACTCCCAAGTGAGCTGGACCCAGCGTTCCACAGACCGCCCTTCATGGGCAAGGGGAGCATGAAAATGAGCAATGCATCAGCGAGGCCTTATCCAAGGAATCTCATTCCACAGGGGGCTCCTGCACTGAACCTAACACCAGCTGAACGTTCCTTGCAGATATTCGGCTCAGGGCAGCCCCCAGGGGCTGCTCAGTGTCTGCCTCTCCAGCCCAGCAGCTGGGTGGCCCTTGCCCACCAGCAGGGTTGGGGTTGAATCACTTAACACTGAAGAAGAGATTGGCCCCAAGAAGAGCAGGTTGGTCGCACAAACCCCGCAGGAATGAGGAACCAGCCACAGGAACACAGGAAAAATGTTTTAATTAGGGAAAATGTACTGGTGGCTGCAGGGCTTTTTGCTTCCTCCACTTCCAGGACCTGGCTGCTGGAGGATCCATATATTGCTAATGACTGAGGCTTTGCTTGATTTCCACATCCTTGTCCAGCTGCCGGGAGCATTTAGACACATCCTCATCATTCCTGACTCTAAGGCACTGTTAGCCTGGGGTATCAGCCCTGCACCGAAGAATTCTGTGAGGGCTCACTGATTAATCACGGGGAAGTTGTACAGGGTGGGACAGTGTGCAGGAAAGCCTCTATCAACTAATTTTAAAAGCTGACAAATGCACCAAGAGCACCACCATTTAATCGTGTTTCTTTATGTTGATGTGCTGTAGGATTCACTTTTCCAAAGGGCAGGGAGCAGAGACCCCAGGCTCTCCCCTCTCATCCAGGCAGCCCACAGCTACGGAGAATGGATTGAAGCCTCTCCCAGGCTGATTTAAAAATATTCAGCAATTCTTGTATTTTGACAGAAAATGGGGGGTTTGGCAGGGTGTCAGCATTTCTTTGGAAAGTTTTGTCTGCAGTGAAAAGAGGGACACGTGTCCAGCTGAGGTCTGGAGGGCAACGTGTGGAACAGGAGACCTTCTGCTGGAGTGATTCACCTCCGCCCCAGACGGTCTCACTCTCGTGTCTGTTTGGAGATAATTTATAGGGACTCCCATCCCATAAAAAGCTGCATGCCACAGACTCATGGAATCATTCAGGTTGGAAAAGCCCTCTAAGCCCACCGAGTCCAACCATTCCCCCAGTACTGCCACCATGTGCACCACTAACCACGTCCCCAGGTGCCACATCCAGGGATGGAGACTCCACCACTGCCTTGGGCAGCCTGTTCCCATCTGACCGCCCACAGTGAGGAACTTTTCCCTAATATCCCAACTCCACCTCTCCTGGTGCACCTTGAGGCCCTTCCCATCCAGCTTTCTGTTCCTGTGGGCTTGAGCCACCCTGGATCCCTTCTCCATCGTTTCAATCTTCCCGGGCACGTGAGGGTTAACTCCATTTGCTTTGCTGTGAGGAACAACCCCCCTGCAACCCCAAACAACTTTTCCTATTTATATCTCTGGTTTAATCAGGAAGGCTAGTGCTTCCATAGCTACGTGATTAAAAATTAGTCCAGATTCTGTAGTGGTGCCTCATAATAACAACCAATCCTGGGAGCACAGGGGATGAATAATGGATCATGGCTCTGTGCTACGGGCTCCTTGCTTTCCCTCCTTTCTCCTTCTCCTCTTTTCATCTTTTCATTCTTCTTCTCCTCCTCCTCCTCCACCTCCTCTCCCAGGCGGGCGTTGGGGTGGGGAAGAAATACATGCATCCTTCATTTTGCAGAAGTTAGAGAGACATCCCTGAATCCTCTTCATCAGACCCTCCGCCCCAATTAAATTCCCTGTTAGGGAGCCTGGAGACATCAATAATTCATGGCTACCTGGAGGACTGGTGTAGTGGTTTCACGTTTCCAACCATGACAACAGGGAGATGAAAACCATTTACTTGGGAAAAGGTAGCCAGGACCCATCCTCTCCTCACTGCCATAAGCAGGTCCTCAAGGCTGGTTGCTGATCCCATAAGGAGAAACAGGAGAAAAACTGTAAAAAAAAAGGATTTCTGGCACAGGGCAGACAAGTGATTCCATGTTTGTTTGCATTATGTTGTCCCCTGTCCCAAAATATCCCCTACAGGGCGGCTAAGGGACACTCTAGATTGCTTTGCAGGGGAGATGTTCCTGCAGGAATATCAGGAAAAAAAGTCAGGAATGTCAAATATCCCACCACAAAAGTTCCTTCATTAAGTTCCAAGATGGTCTTCAGAGAAAGATTTGTGTGTTGGTTTTTTCTCCACTGTACAAGATGAATTTTCAATATTTTTTACAAGCAGAGGTCAAATTCAATTAATGGATTCAGTGAGGGGAAAAACAACTATTGAAAAATGCCAGATTTGTGTTTAAACAGCATAAACTCATCCAATGAAATAAAATAAATAAATTTTAAACATTAAAATTCATACTTCCTTAATAGTTAAATAACATCAGAATGGAGCTGAATTGTTCCCACTTTCATATCTCAGTGACAGGTGTTTCAACTAACCCAAACCACAGATTTTCACTTTCTTTTTCCACTCTTTTAGTCTGGGGAAAAAAAAAAAAAAAGTACAGTTTGGATCCGTGTAGAAAAGCCTTTTTCCCCGGTCCTTGGGTTCCACCCAGTGATCTGAAAAATCCCATTACTCCCAGGGCTTGGCAGCCGTGTGTGTGCAGCAGCACATCTGCAAATCCCGGGCTGGGCCAGACAGCCGCCTCTGGATTGTCAGGGAACAAAATCCCTTCCGAGTTCCCGAGCCCAGCCCGGTTCTGGAGGAGCCAGGGGGGAGATTTTAAATATTCCTCAGCCACCCTCAGTGAAGGGGCAGCTCAGGAGCAGAGGTGGGCTCAGGGATTTCAGAGGGGGCTTAGGCCACTTTTGGCTCTGAAGGGGAACAGCACCGGCTTGGAACAAAACCAGCTCCACTTTGGTGGAAAACCGGCAGATTTCACACGACTGCATCCCCTCCGGAGGCTGCTGAGGGCAGGAGGGCTTTGCCACCCACTTCTGAGCAGGGTGTGAAGGAGCAATTTCCCATTTCTTGAGAATGCCTTCCAAGGTGCCCACATTCCTGCTGGCCTCTCACCCCCCCAGGGGCCTCAGGAGCCCCGAGATGGGGCAACACATCTGTCTGTAGCAAGAACAGCATCTGCTTTTCCAAGGGTCATGGCTGGGAAGAGCTAAATGGTTCTGGGTAGCGGTTCAGGCTGGAAGGGCTCTTGATGAGGGGGTTGCCAGCAGCTTTCAGCAACAAGGAGGTTCCGTGCTCTTTCTCTGGAAGGACGTGAGGCATCCATGGGATTGGAGGTGCTGTTAACGAGCCATGGAGAGGGAGGGTTGGACTTGGGTCTCTCACAGAGCAGAAATAAAAGTGCATTTGTCTTACTTAGTCAGGAACTTTTTATCTCTTGATTAAACACCCATCAATGGTCAGTAAGACCAAACTGTCATGGAACAGGCTGGAGTCCTCATCCCTGGGGGGATTTAAAAGTCATGTGGACGTGGCACTTGGGGACACGGTTTAGTGGTGGGCTTGGCAGTGATGGGGGAATGGTTGGACTTGATCTTAAAGGTCTTTTCCAACCTAGATAATGCTCTGATTCTATGAGGAGCTGGACAAAACTCCATCTCCAGTGCAGGTCCTGGATGGAGCAGGCCTGTCAGGGTAGCAGAGGTGAAAGCTCCTCCCTGCAGCATTAAAGAACCTCTTTCCAGCTGGATTTCCCACCTCTTACCATTCTGGGCTGCCAGGTTCAAGAGCTGGTCCCAAAAGAGAGAACCATGCCCAGGTGCCCCTCCTCTGCTTCCCTGTTTCCACCCATCCCTGTCTCTGGCGTGAGGTTCTCCATGTCCAGCAGAGCCACCCGGGGCTGTGTGACACGAGCAGGGCCACGGCCTGGAGCTGCAGCCTCCCACAGTCCGTCAGCTGCTTTCAAAGGAAGGCTGAGGTCTTAAAAGTCTCTGTGCCCCCCTGGCAAGGCCTGCATCCCCAGAGGGAGATGCTGAGAAGCCTCTCCGGGGCAGGAGGTGACCACAGCCTGCCTGTGGGAGCGACAGGGACACCAAAGAGAGCGGGGCGTGCCCAGGGCTCGCCCCATTCCTCTGGGACCAAGGGCTGCCAAGGGAGCCCTCCTCAGAGATGGGTACCTGGAGTCACACTCCTGATGCCCAGAGGTTATTCCAGCCTGAGTCCTACAGGTCCAAACCCAACTTCCCCTGCCCTTCTACCCCAAAACACCCTCACTTTGCAGTCAGAGGAACAGGGGTCACACACAACCCTCTCCAACCCCTGTAGCCTGTGTCCAGCAACAGCCAGAGATCCCCAGGGAGGAAGACAGGAGCAGGTACAGGAAGCAGGGAGATTTATTTCAAGCAGGGATATTGCTTTCAAATACTCACCATCCTCCCAGAGTTTGCAGCCCAGGCACATCCAGGCCTTTGAGGATTTAGCAGCCCTCAGTGGATTTATCAGCCACAGACCTGGTCCCTCATTTTCCTGCAAAGCTTGCAGCCACCTGGACCAAGTCCCCTCAGCAACTTCTTCAGTTGCTGCGGCCGGAGTTCAAATCTGGGGCACATGAGAGCAGCAAAAGGCAGGTGGCTGCAGCTTGGGGATGGGGGCGGCACTGCCATGGCCACCCCAAACCTTCTGCCAAGTCTGAGAGGTCCCAGGCCAGGCCTGGCAGCCCCGGTGACTCCAGGAAGGTGAGGTTCATACTTCAAATGACATCGTGTCTCCTCTGTGCTCTTTCCTTGCAGTTCCTCCAGATGACCCTGTCATTATGGGGGGGCCCATCATCAGCCTGAGAGCAGGAGACCCCCTGAACCTGACCTGCCACGCAGACAATGCCAAGCCAGCAGCCTCCATCATCTGGATGAGGAGGGGAGAAGTCATCAATGGAGCCACCTATTCCAAGGTGAGGCAGGATGGGGCTGGCACAAGGCCTGAGCTCTTCCCTGGCTTATGAAAGGGGTACCAGGCCTGGCACTGCTCTTCACACAACCCCAAAACGTTTGGGGCAGCACTCTCAGCTGAGACTCTCACCTTGCATCCCTCCATAAAGTCTTCCCAGTGAGGAGGCTGGGAGGAGAACCAGGAAACCACGAGAGAAACCAGAAGCTGTCACCAAAGTGGGCTCTGCTCTAAATTTGGCTTTTTGTACCTTCTCACAGCTTGTAATCACCTGGCATGGCCACTTCTCCTCCCTAAATCCCACCTGGGTGGGGCGTTAATGTTGTGTACAGCAGCACTGACCCAGCCCTGGTTCTGGTTCTGCAACAGAACCTCTGGATCTAAAGGTGGTTGCAGTGACATGCAATCACCTCCAACTGCAATTTTCCATGGAAAATTGTCAGGGTTGCTGGCACTTTTTAATTCAGTCAGAAAGTCTTTATTGGGTGGTGAAGGAAATCATCAAAGAGCAATCAGCAGCACACTTGGAATGGGCCCCCACATGTTCTCCTGTTTATGGGCTCCTGACGGCTGGTGAGTGTGAAAGATTCAGTAACACCTGACACTTTTAATGAAAACTTCTAAACAGCAAAATTCGAGACCTAAAATGGGTCAGCTTGCAGCCAAAACTTCAAAGTGGGCAGTCAGAGCCATTCCTCGAGCTCCCGAAGATCTTTAATAAACATTTCATCCTCTGCTGCCGCTGGGAAGCCTCCATCCAGCCTCATTCCAGCAGCATCCTGATTTGCTGGGGAGAGCAGAGGAGGCAGAACACCCTCCCTTCCTCCTCCTCCTCCTCCTCCTCCTCCTCCTCCTCCT
>WEKY01016192.1:58135-109415 GCA_013390045.1 Picathartes gymnocephalus
TTTTTTTGTCTTTTTAATTTTATTTTCTTTTTTAATTATTTTGAGTGCAGGAGGGAGCCGGGCTCATTTTAATACAAAGAGGCTCCTCTCTGTAAATCGTAGGCACAGCTCCTAACTCATCAAACAATGGGGCAGCTACTAAAGAGAAGTGTGATTCATAGTTAACAAAGGAAGGTGATTAGCTGTTGTTGTCTAACAATAGGGAAGTGTCAGGATGCCTGGGAATGAATTAGGAGCCCGCTATACATCTCTGGGCTGCTGTGTCAGGGAAGCTCATTTATATTCCCAACTGCGCCCACCTTTATTGTCATTTGAATTGCACATTTTAAAATGAAATTAGGGTAAATTGAAAATACCTATAATTTCCCCGTCATAATTTCCCATCAGGAAGGCAGGTGGCTTTGCTCACAATAAAGCCAGGCTCTGGCTGGGTAAATACCACGGGGCGGAGGAGAAGGAGGCACTGGAGCATCGCCGGGACTCCCCCTTTCCTTCTCCCCTCCCGCCCAGCCACGGTCACTGCTGAGGCCGCCTCGGAGGCTCCACTTCCATGCCCAAGCTGCTGCTCTTGCACCTGGCAGGGCTGGAATAACCCAGGGTTGCTTTGGAGGCAGCTCCCACACCGGTACACCCGGCCGGAGCCCCCGCCCTCCGGCAGAGGCACTAAGCAGTTCCCAGAGCCAGGTCGCTCCAGCAGGACCCTGACCGAGGTCCTGGCAGAGGGAGAGGCCGGCAGGGAAGCCTCCATCCCTGTTAAACACAAGGACACACCTTGGGCTTGGCTGGAGCCGTGGCTCCACAGCATCGGGCAGGAACTGGAGCACCGGGCCGTGTCCAGCCCTGAGCCCCAGCCCAGCCCAGGGCCCCGCAATGCCACAGCACATGTGACACCAAGGGAGGTGCCCTGGACGAGGGGGTACCACCCAGGTTCTCTGCCCCGCTGCCCTGTCAGCTGCAGCCTTTCCCCATTTTCCAGCTGGGAAGGACATTGCTGAACACTTGGCAGAGGAGAGAGGCTGCAGGTAAAGTTGAACACGTAACGTGTGCGAGTTCAGGATGTGTTTTTGCATATGTGCAGCAGACTCCCACCTCAAGGGCAGGAGAGCCCCTCAGCTGGGTCTTCAGGCACCAAAAAAAAAGCATTTACAAGGCCATTTCTTTCTGTTTTTTCCCCTTAAATGAGGTCCCAAGTTTAAAACCTAAAGCTGAAGGCCTGACACCCCACCTCAGTCATCATGAAAAATTAAAACAGCTCTGGATATTCTTCACCTGAACATTCCACCCCTTTCTCACTTGCTTTCATTGGCTCTTTCCTAAATTTTATTTGCTGCTAAAGCATTTAGACACTTCTCATGTGAAGAGAAGGAGGAAAACTGAGGAGCAGTTGGAAGACTGGAGCAGCCTGTGACACCAGTAAGGCCCTGGTGGAGATGATTAGACTGATGAAAGAGCAGAAATGCCACTTTAAAGTTAGAGGATAGACAAAAGATCATTGTTACACAGCGAGATATTAAACTGGAGTGTCTCAAAGCAGGCAAGTGTATGTCCTTAAATGAAAATCAGAGCCAGCAGTCACATTTTCCAAGTGAAATGTTACATCAAATGGTGTCTGTGGCTCCTCTTCCTGTCTTATTCACTGAAGCCCTTCAAGAGAAGAGCAGTGTTCATGGCATCAGCCTGTCTGACAATCGTTATATGGCTTTAAACTGAAAAATAGCTTCCCACTGCCAGAGGGCAGAGTTAGATGAGATTTCAGGAAGAAATTCTTCCCTGTGAAGGTGGGGAGGCCCTGGCACAGGTTGTTCAGAGAAGCTGGAAGCGCCCAAGGCCAGGCCAGATAGGACTTGGAGCAACCTGGGATAGTGGGAGGTGTCCCTGCCCATGGTAGGGGGTGGAAGTGGGTGATCTTTAAGGTCAAGTTCCCTTCCAACCCAAACCCTTCTGGGATTCTGCTGTATCACAGCATCAAGGAGGCGCTTTTGCCAGGCTTTCTTTCCTGCAGCCACATTTTGCTTTGCAGCCTGAGAAGCTGGCAGGCAGCAGGCGGGGGGATGCTGCAGCGTGTCCTTGGGCTGCTCACGGGGCTCTGTCTCTTTGCAGACCCCCCGCTGGTGAACCTGTCCGTGGAGCCGCAGCCCGTGCTAGAGGACAACACTGTGAAGTTCCACTGCTCCGCCAAGGCCAACCCTGCTGTCACCCAGTACAGGTAAGGTGGCACTCCTGGCACCACCCTTGGCAACTCAGTCCAGCCCTCTGCTGAGAGCAGCTCGCATTCCCCCTGCAACACTTCCCCTCCAGGGGACCCAAAGGAGCTCAGCACCTCTTGCTGTGGTTTCTGGTGGCCGTTCCACCTCCTCCCGTGGTTCTCACTGCTTGGTGCTCACTGTGCCTCATGCCCACGGCCTCTGCTGTCCCCCAGCCAAGGGTTGCCATGGCTGGGGCCAGCCCCTCATGCCTGCAGTGGCAGGGGCCTTATCCCCCAGCCCCACTCCCGGTGCTGCTCTGCCCTTGGCGATGCTGTTGCACAGTGAGAGGCTCTGCTTTCACCACTCCCTGGGCATCTGCGTTCTGCTGCTGCAGCAGCTCCTCGGTCAGGGATCCATCGGCACTCGGAGAGGATTCAGGGGCCTGGCACCGAGCTGGCAGAGCCATCTGTTTGGGGACATCGCGAGCAATCCACGCCGAGCAAAAAGTCTATTATGGGAAAATTCCTCTCCTTTTTTTTGCACGCGCTTTTATGATTTGAACAAAGCAGCTCCATCACCATCTCTGAGTAACCCTTAAGCGGCCACCATAATCCTCTCTGTGCCCAACACAATGGAGCTGAGTTCAGGAGGGGCCAGAGCAGAGGCGCAGGTGCTGGAGGTGTGGGGAGACATAGGGGATGGGATCTCCTTGAGTGGGACATTCTCCCTGAGTGGGTGGGGTCATCAGTGCCAGCCACAGTCTGCAGTGCCCCTGCACTGACCGTGGTGAGCTCGGAGCAGGGCACAGGTGGCTGAGGACACCTGGAGCAGGAGGAAATGCGTCGCTTGTTGCTGAGACAGGTCTGGGGTGCAGGTGGTGCACGGGGTCCCTGCCAGCCCTGAGCCTCCCTGGGTCCTCTCTTCTCTCTCGTGACCAGGGACAGGATCTGAGAGAACAGCTGCAGCTGTGCCAGCAGAGGTTTAGGTTGGATTTCAGGAAAAGGTTCTTCACCCAGAGGGTGCTGGGCACACTTCTCATGTGAAAAGAAAGAGGAAAACTGAGGAGCAGTTGGAAGACTGGAGCAGCCTGTGACACCAGTAAGGCCCTGGTGGAGATGATTAGACTGATGAAAGAGCAGAAATGCCACTTTAAAGTTAGAGGATAGACAAAAGATCATTGTTACACAGCGAGATATTAAACTGGAGTGTCTCAAAGCAGGCAAGTGTATGTCCTTAAATGAAAATCAGAACCAGCAGTCACATTTTCCAAGCGAAAGGATCCCCTGGGAATGGGCACGGCCCCGAGGCTGCCGGAGCTCCAGGAGGGTTTGGACAGCGCTCTCAGAGATAGGGTGGGATTGTTGGGGTGTCTGTGCAGGGCCAGGGGTTGAACTCGATAATCCTTGTGGGTGGCTCCCAGCTCAGGAGATTCTGGGATTCTGTGCGTGCCCATCCAGGGACTGACGAGAGGAACTCGGAGCACAGCCGTACCCCGCTCACCGTGTCACGTCAGTCACTGCAGGAGAGCAGAGCTGCTGCCATGGGCCCTGGGCTTTGGGGGTGAGGGCTCCTGCATCAGAAAACACTCCTCCTCTCACAGGTTTTTTTGTCTAAGCAGGCAAAATACAGGTATGGAAAGCAGGGCAGGCTGTCAGCAGACTTTGGGAGAAAAGAGCTTTGTGTAACCAGGTACCTCCCTGTCCCACTCAGCCCTCCTGCCTGGGAGGCCTGAGCACGCACACGCAGGCTCACTGGCTGCTCTGGCTCTGCAGAACCATCCGTGGATAATAACAGAGGAGGCACCTCCAGGGACAGGTTACCATGACCAACCTCCTGTTAGGCTCGTACAGCTTAATTAGTACAATCGAGTTTCCTGGTAGGAACGATTCCTTCCAGCTGGATATCAGCACAACAAAACAATAATTGTGCTCCTGGTTACACAGAAGAGTTATTAATTCAAGGAGTCAATTAATGTCAAAGATACAAATAGGCCTGGTTTCATATTTACGGCTGGTAGGAAAACAAAGTGTGTGGCAGGCGGGGGGAAGGACCCACGTGGTTCTCACCCCAACGTTGATTCTGGTACAGTCCCAGGTGAAACGACCATCTCTGGTCAAGGAACAGGACAGCGGCAAGACCCTGGCAAAACTTCTGCTCCATCAGCCTGATTCTCAGCAGAGAGACTTTCCACACCATCCCTGAAGCCAGCTGGGCTGATCCCTTGTGCACTGGAGCAGCCTGGAAGGCTCCAGTTTAGGGTTTCCACTTCCTTGGACAGGGACTTTGGACAAGGGGGAATGGCTTCCCACTGCCAGAGGGCAGGGATGGATGGGATATTGGGAAGAAATTCTCCCCTGTGAGGGTGAGGAGGCCCTGGCACAGGATGCCCAGAGCAGCTGTGGCTGCCCCTGGATCCCTGGGAGTGTCCAAGGTCAGGTTGGACGGGGCTTAGAGCACCCTGGGACAGTGGGAGGTGTCCCTGCCCACAGCAGGAGGTGGAACAAGAGGAGCTCTAAGGTCCCTTCCAACCCCAAACCGTTTTGGCGTTCTGTGATTCCTCTTGGCTGTTTCCACCCTCTGGATCCGTGCCCAAGCCAAGCCAAGGTTTGCTTTTCTCCACCAAGCAGAGGTGGACCCAACACTCTTCTGCCATCATTGCTGCCATCTCGGTGGTGCAGGTTTGTGCTGTCCCCTCTGGCTGCAAATGCCACCCTCTGCCCTCTTCCCTTCTGCTCACCCATCCCAAGGCCACCGGACTTGTCCCCCTTCCTGTTTCCTGAGCCTCCACGTTTCTACTTTGCTGCAAATGGCTTTGGGATTCATTTCATGATGGATTTTACTCTTAAAACTAATTGCATGGTTTTTTCAGGCTATGCTTTCCCATAATAAGAGTTTTGGAGAGAAAAAAAAAAAAAAAAAAGAGGCATGACAAGTTCAATCACTTTGGGTTTTTCATTTCTTGAGTTCCCTTAACATGAGAACTTCACACGAGGCTTTTTCCCTACCACTGTGACAGGCAAACAGGACTCAGCAGCGCTCACCGGGGCTTCCTTCTGCTTAAAGGCTCTGATTGATGGAAGGGGGATTTGTTTCCCTTCCATAAGATCCCAAAGCTCTTCACTGTGTAAAGGTGGCAGATGTTTCAGCAGTGAAGCTCGGAGTCTTCTGGAGTGGGACATCTGAGCAAGGAGCCACCTGCACCTCGGCACGGGCAAGGAGAGAAGGCTGGGCCGTGTAAAGCCCCAGCACTGGGACACCTGGAGGTTTGAGAAGGCAGAGCATGAGCTCGGTGCCACCCCCTGGGTCACTCAGGACCCCACCACTGGTGAAAATGAGCTTATTCTGCCTTAAGAAAAACCAACAGAAAATGTGATTTTTTTTCTCCTCGGGCGAGGATCACTCTGATACATCTCCTATGGCTTCCCTTATGCTCAGACAGAGATCCCAGACCTTCAGCCGATATTTATTTTTAATCCCCCCCTCCAATATGTTTGTCAGTAAATAGCTCTGACCACTCAGAGCATTTTTCCTCTGAAAGGAAAAATGTTTAAACAACCTAAATCCCCCTTTGTGAGCATAAATCCTCAGCCAGCTCCCAAGGGCCATCCCTGCTACCAAGCTGTCACCTTGCTGGAATTTTTGAGGAGCCACAGGTTTTGCATTGGGTTTGCATCCCGGGTTTTCTTCCTGGGAAAAGCACATGAGGCCAAAGATATCACCCACAGATGTTCCCTTGGGAAGCATCCATGAACTGGACTCTCTGTTAGGATGATGCCATTAAACCACCCCTGTGGTCCTGCCGACCCAAGATTTTAAGCCCAGACCTGTTGTTCTCTTAGTTAGGAGGGCAAGGGAAAAGAAAGAAAATTCAACACAATTCCCCAGGAGACAAAAACCCCCCTCTGCCCCTATAGAGAACATAGTTTTGATGAAATTTAGTCAGCTGTTTTTTCCTTAGGAGGTTTTCTTTGTTCTCTCTTATATAATCACACACAGGTGGATCTTAATGCCAGGAAAACCTGGTTGGAAAAGAGACCTCAGAGCCATCCCCTCCCAGAGCCAGAGTGGAAAGTTACACCCTGCACTGTGTCTTCTCTTCTGAAGGCAGAGGGTTAATGGCATTTTCTCAAAACTGACAGATTTTCACGAAATCTTTGGCCTCAGTGGCATTTTGTAAGTCAGAATCCCTCTTTCTTGAAATCTACTGGCATTTCACGCTGTTGGGAAGCAGACAGGGCTGGGGCAGGCTGTCCTGTGCTGGAGGCACAGCTCCTCTGCTCCTTTCCTTAGCTGAGGATGCTGGAGCTGAAATCCCAGCCCTCCTCCCTCGCTGGCAGCAGCCGTTTCTTGACGAGGAGCAGCTTTTTCCCCAGGGAGGTTGGCTTGCCCACGATGTCACCTGGGCTGTCACTTGCTTTTTGGACACAGGACAGCCTGGTGTCACCAAAAGCAAGTGGAAGGAGTCAGGCAGAGGCTGGTGAGGTGTCACAGCAATCCTGAGCAGGGGGTTCTGGCACAGGGGTGAATTAACAGGGATTTGCTCATTTGGATGTTTTCCCTCCTTCCACATAGAGACAGCTTTGCACAGCTGCATCCTACAGCTTCTCTAGGGTCTTACACCCCATCCGGCCTGGGTTTACCCCACCTCTGTCTGGGAGCAGGTTCCCTTTGGAGCTGAAGAGCAACTCAGCCCACCAAAAAGCTCCTTGGTGTTGCCAGTGCAGCATCCTCCACTTGGAGAAGGCTCAAGGGGACCTGGGCTCCTGGGCAGCACTTCCACGGATCTGTCCCCATCGGCTTTAGCACCATGGTCGTGGAGCTGGGAGCCCAAAGAGGCTCCCTGGTGTCCCAAGGTTGCTTGGGGACACGGTAACCTCTCCTCTCCCCCTGCCCTGAGCCTCTGCCAGCCCGTCTGCTGGCACAGCATCCCGGTGCCAGGCTGGAGCAGCAAACGGCTCCGGCAGGCAGCCAGCACGGGTGGGCACATCCCACTTCAGCAACACGCTTCCCACGTGCCTCTGCAGCTTCCTGGACAGGTCTGGGATGGGGAGGGGGCAATTTGGGAATTTACTGGCTTTCTTTTGCTGCGAGCAAACGGGCAGGAAAGGGAAAAGGGAGAGTAATTAGCTGTCGCCGTTGTTCTGCCACCTGCGATGGCGGTTACAATTAATGGAAAGCAACAGAAGCCGGGGCTACGTGAACCGACTCCCAACCAGGCCTCCTCTTTGCTCCCTTCAGATCTCTCTATTTGCCAATCTTCTCGTGGCTTTTGATGTCTGTTGTGTGTCTGTGGGGTGTTTTTTTGCTGTTATTATTTATCACTCGCAGCAAGAAAGAGAATCTTTAAAGTGGCAGAAGAAAATGGGAAGGTTTAATATTGCAGGAGGCAGAGTCCCCGAGCCTTTCGGCCTCCTCGGCTGATGATTATTTTTGCGGAGCGATGGGGAGTTGGTGCAGGCAGGGCAGTGATACAAATCTCATTCTCTGCATCCACACAGAGCTCTCACCCCCAGGGCTGGCAGAGACCTTTGCAAATAATGTTATCTTTGGAGGCAGAGGGGGACATGTGGAGCCACCCTCCAGCACCAGCTGTGGTTCTGGGGACCATTGCCCTTCCAAAGAAAGGTGTGGGACTGACAGACAGACACACAAACACAGCTGGCATCCCTCCCAGCTGCTGCAAGGTGTTGAGCACGGCGGCTGTGAGCAGCACACAGCTCTTCACGGCGGTGGGATTTGGCAGAAGGTCCAGCAGGTGCTGCAGCAGGAGCAGAGGTCAGGAGGAACTGGGGGGCAATTCTTTATCAGCCACCCAAGGGATGGTGCTGTCCCACTTCTTCCCATCCCACAGCCAAACAGGGATCGTGTCAGGTGCAGTTCAAGCAAGTTCCACCCACCCTTGCTGGGCTGAAGCCCCAGGGTGCCACCTGCCCAAATCCTCCTGCATCAGCCAGCTTTGTGAGTGGCAGCTGCAGCTCAGGGCTTGAACCCCACCATGCCCCTGGTCGTGCTGTGCCGAGCTCAGAGCCATCCCACAGCATCCCCCCATCCTCACCTTCACGTGCTTCTCCCCAGAGCACTGTTTGTTTGTTTGTTTCCTGGCCAGCAGGAAAGCCCTTGCTCAGTAAATACTGTTTTATCTCTGAACAGCAGCTCACTGTCGCTCATCAAATATTAATCCAAACTCAACTGCTTCTTAACGAGGTTTTCTTTAACGGCGTTAAGGGCTCGAACACACCTGGTGGGAAAGCTTCCCCCTGGCTTTGCCCAGGGAAAACAAAGGGAAAACAACAGGGAAAAGATCTTTGGTCCCATTCCTCCAGCTTTCTCCACGGGGTAGGCATTTCCCACCCAGCTTTAGGAAAACAAGTGGACGAAGAGCCCCAAGTGCCTTTCATAGATCTGGTGTCTCCAAGGATTCTACATGTCCAGGCACAGGTTTGGGGTGTTTTGGCTGCTGTGGAGAAAAAAACTGGCAGATTTTTGTGGGTTCAGGTAGATACAGAAAAATTTCGCCTGATATCAAGGAGCTGTGATAAAGAGAAAATCACAATGTGCATCAGCTGTTCTTTGGCCTGCCTGCCTTACACTGTGCATCTTGCAGGCATTCCTCCCACGGAGACACATTCCCACAGTTTGTTTGAACAAACCTGGGGAGAAGTTCAAACCCCACAGAGCTTTGCTGCTCTTTACCCTCCGAGCCTTGTCTGCACCATCTGGGGACTTGCTGGCATCTCACCAGATTTATTCAGGAGATGCCTCAGCTCCCACGGGGGAGTCACGTTCTCCAAGAGCACACGCCCCGTGTCCTGCTGGAAACAGCTTGGAAGTTTGCTCAGATACTTGAACCAGCTCCCTCGTGGCTCAGCATTGCTTTGGTGCCTGGCAAAAAGCAGGAAAAGCAGCAGAAAACTGGGAGAGCCTCATCAAAGGGATGGGGAATGGAGGAGGGAATGAGCTGCTGGCCAGCCCTTGCTTGGCTTGGCAGAACCGTTGCACTTTCACTGCCCCAGTGAACATGGCTGGATGGACCAGCTCGCTGCCAGGAACACATCCATCATCTGCCAGTCATGGGCTCAACACCGACCCAGCTTCTCCAAAACAAATCCCAAGGAAAGAGCCAAGAGACGTGCCCTGCTGTCCCTGAGTGGTTGGTTACAGCAGAGGGGGGAACCCAGAGTGAAGGTCAGGAAGTCATGGAATCACAGAATCAATTAGGTTGGAAAAACCCTCTAAAATCATTGAGTCCAACTGTTACCCCTGCACTTCCAAGGCTACCACTACCCCGTGTCCCCAAGTGCCACATCCACACATCTTTTAAATTCCTCCAGAGATGGGAACTCTGCCACTGTCATGGGCAGTCTGTTCCAATATCTGACCCACATTTTAGTGAAGAAATCTCTCCCACTACCCAACCTAAACCTCCCTTGATGAAATTTGAGGCTGTTTCCCCTTGTCCCACATATTCGCATGGAGAACCCAGGGATTCCCATCCCTAATCCCTCACGCTCACTTCCCAGGGATGAAACCTGTTTGGATGGGGACCCCCACGCCAGACGTCTGCCCCCAGGGATACATCCTTAGCAGGATAAAAGGGAAAGTGGAATAAAACTGCCTCCCACTGTCGCTGTTGTATTGCACAAACGACATAGACTCCAGGTTGATCAGAAGGCAAAAAGCTCCTTACTTCAAAAACGTCCGTCCTTTTATAGGATACATCGCACGGACATATGCTATTGGTTCAGATCATTAACAGCCCCTTAAAGCTAGTGGTTAATTGTGGATAACAACGGAGTTCCAACCTCTTTATGGAAATGACCAGGTGCAAGTGTGTTTACATTCTTGTGTTTTGCCGTTCTCACAACAATCCCAGCAGAACCGTGAGAAAGGTTTATCTCTGCACCAAAGACTGCAGCAAGTACGCCTGAGCTTTCTCTGCCAGGCTTCTGACAGTATCCACATCCCACATCCAGGTGGTGAGGAGAGCCGGGCTCATAGATGGGTGCACCCTGGTTCATCTGAGTATGAGAAAGCACATCTGTCATAGAGTCCGCAAATTCAGGTCTTAGTGAAGGAAGAGCCACAGGAATTGTTTGCTGCTGCCAGGTCAGATGACCAGAAGGAGAAATCACCCCAGATCAACCCGGTGGGAGCAAGATGTCTCTGTTCCAGCTGCATCTCCACTGCTCCTTTGCTTGGTCAGTCAAGATTCTGGATGTGCACAGATCTCTGTTCCTGGGTGAAAGGCCAGGGAAAGGCATAATTGGAGTTTAATGCCCTTTCATGACCCCAGAGTTGTTCCTGCCTCTTCCATTCAGCTGAATATATTCACAGATCCGTAGGCTGTAAAGGCCAGAAAGGATTATTGGATGGTGGGAAGCTGATGCAGAGATTCAGGGCCATGATTTCATTGGCAACTTTTGAGGGAGAAGTGGCAAATGATCCATTTAATGGGCACTGCCTCCAGCCAAGCCACAGCAGGGGCTGTTTTCCCTCTTCTGACACTATAAAACCTGGATATATTTTAATATGCAATTCCGATGGCTTTGAAAGTGTCTCCTGGGAGTTGGTGTGGTTTTGTGTTCCTTGTTTTTCTCCGCCTGTTCATGGAAGGCCCAGGATAAAAGCGACCAACCCCTCGTGCCCTGCATTCCCAGGGCTTCTGATCACTGAGACCACAACCAGACTGGCCCAGCCACTGCCAAGGAAGGGGAATCTGCCCTACTAAGCCTTACTAAATTACAATCACGTCTCTTTTCGTATTTAAAAGGGGCTGTCAAGGGTTTGAAATGCTGCAGGGCCCCAGTGACTGCAGACAAGGCGTGGAGTCTGTGGGAGCACGGGCACGTTCCTCCACATCCATTGCACTCAGTGTCCCACTCACGGGAAAAGCACCCAGACTCGTCCTTGGGGACCCTTTCGAGGCTGGGTTGGACAGGGCTTGGAGAAGCTTGGTCCAGTGGAAGGAGTTGGAATGAGATGAGCTTTAGGGTCCTTTCCCACCCAAACTATTCTGGGATTCTGTGAACTGGGGCAGCCTCACAAGAGTTTCTGCAGCATCTCAGGGGTCCCAGCTGCCCAGAAGGCTGCAGAGAGATGAGGTGGGGAGCAGCTCAACAAATGTCTGGTCCAGACCAGAGGCATTTCAGCATCTTCAAATGGAATGGTCACTTTGGTTTTGCTGCCATTTCTTGGCACGCTTTGGACCTTCTCCCCCCCCACCCAGCTCCCTCCTCCAGTCCAGCTTGGGAAAGTTCTCATTTATGCCAGTGTGCAGTTTGTGTTACCTTCTTCCCCCCACTCCCATCTGCTCCCTCCCACTCCAGTGGCCGAGGCTGCCGTCTGTCCAGTGGCAGGATTCTGTGAGTCCATATGTTGTCCCTCGGCAGGGCTGTCACCTCTCCTGCTGCCTCCCACAGCCAAACTTGGCAGGGGAGGGAAGAGAAGCTGCAGTGGGGAAGAGGCCCCCGCAGGCATTTCACAGCAGTAACAGAATAAATCTAATTTATAGACATAGCAAAATGCAGCTAAAGCAGGAGTTGAAATAAATGCAAAGCACACCAAGGTCTCAAGTTATCGGCACTGTAACATTTTTCCTGACTATCTCTGTTTTCCTGCCTGGGTTTGTCTTTGTAGCTTCCTCCCAGACAACTGGACCTTTGCTCTGAAGTGAAAATGAAAGCTGGGGGAAAAAAAAAATACCAGGAAATGAATTCTTCAGATCTTCTTCATGATGCATCATCCCCATCTGCCAGCTCCCTGTGATAGAGAGCGGAGCGTGGCTGGGTGGCAGGTGGAGAGACAGGCTTTAAAAAAGGAAAAGAAAGTAAAATAAAAGGCACAACCATCCCTGCAGCTGGGAGGTGATACTGGGCTTCTGGGGGGGCTCTCCCAAGGCACAGAGCTCCAGGTGAGACTGGGAGGACAGGGTTAAAAGAGCCTTCGCTCGTGGAGGTGTGAGGACAGGGAGATTTGTCTTCCCATTCCCTGGCTTGTCAAGGTAATGGGAACAAGCGGGTGGGAAATGTTCAGAGGCAGCTCGAACTAATTAGGAGGGAACGTAGAGGAGAGAGAGCCTGATGGAGGGGGGGAAAGGCGGGGGAAGGAAAACGCTTTGTACTGGTGAGCAGCGTCCCTGATGTGGAGATGATGAAAGGTACCAAAGCAAAGAGTGATGGAGCAGCCAGCCCTAAGTGGGGCTGGGTGGAGCCTCTCCGATGGAGGGGGCTGCCAGAGGGGCTTGGGTGTTCCAGGAGAGCTCCCAGAAGCCTGGGGTGCCCCACGGTGGTGTTCAGCACCATCCCAGCCAGCACCAGCGGCATCCCAGGAGTTGGCAGCAGCGTCAGTTCTCCAAACTCTGCCCCAGCCCTTTCCCAGCGTCCCAGTGAACCTGTCTCCAAAGCAGCATCTCATTTCCAGCAGACCTTGGGGTTGTGGTTGTGTTCTCCCAGCCTTGTCAGTCACCCCTCCTTCAAGACTTGCTCCTGGAGCTGGGAATGTGATTTGGAAGGGAGCACCATTGTCTCCTCTGGCCAGAGCTCCTCTCCCTTTGCAAGAAGAGGCAGCTTTTTGAGCCTAATTTAGCAGTCTTTAATCTGAGTTATTCCAAACCACACTTGCCACTTCCTTCATGCGTTCCCGCAGGATGATGGGCTGATTTCACAGAACGAACAGCCTTAAGCAAATCTTGTCACACAAGAAAATTGATTTTTCAAAACTGACTTTTACAAGATTACTGATGGTTTTTTTCCCCCTCATCTTTCTTCTGTATCGTTCCCTTCCAGTCTCACGAGGTGGCTTCAGATCTAAGGAAATTAGAGATGCTGTGACTAAATTGAAAATGTAAAAAATGGGGAGAAAAAGGGGACAAAAGACACCCAGCACCTCCTCTGCTGCTGCCTCTGAAGGATGCAGCTGCGTGGGCTCGAGAAGGAGCAGAGCTGCCTCCCTCACCTCTCCCACTGCCATAACATCGATGCCACGTCACAACAGAGTCTGTCCAAGGATTATGCCAACACCTCACAGGGAACATCCCCTCGTGGGCATTCCTTGGTGATCCCAAGCTAGATCACGGGGTTTTTTTCATTCTCTCCCTCAATCTGTGCATATTATTTTACCTTTTGGAATTAAAAAAAAAACAGCTTTCCCCTGCTGCTTGGTTCAGAGACATCTCAATGTGTTTTGTTAAAAAAAAGAAGACAGAGGAAGAGTTGCCTTGAAGTTGTTTCAGACAGCTTAAAATATGCTAAGCTTTTGTGTTTCTGCCACATAAATAATGAATCCTCTTACAGCTTCTGAGTCAGGAAAGATGTTGATTTAAGAGGCCTTCAGCTCTGTTTGAGGCTTTTCTGCCTTCATGCCAGAAAGGGGAGGATGTGAGCAGGGATGAGCAAGGTGTGAAGGATGAAGCAGAGTGTGCAAGGAGGATGTGGGATGGGCACAGAGGTGGCACCCACCACAGCCCTGCAGGAGCTTTTCTAAGAGATTTCACTCCTTGATTCCCTCTTTGCTCCTTTATTGCAGATTTTGGGGGCTCAAGGTGTGTTTAAATGGAGGACAAACCTGTGATTCTGTCACTGTCCCCGTCCCAGTAAACCAGTGGGGATTTGGTGACTGCAGCAGAATCAGTTGTTGCTCATTTGACTCATTGCCCAAGTGCCACCCTTAGAGATGTCTCTGCCAGAAGAGTTGTCAGGAGAGCTACAAAATGTAGGCCAAAAGTCATGGTGGGAGAATGGGAAAACCCAGTGGGTGCTGGTGTCCCACAACAAACCCAGTGGGTCCCACATGCCCTCGGGCACCACGTGCCCCAGTGACTTCCCCAGTACCCAAGGCTGGGCAGGGGCTGTCAGAGGACTCATCCTGCCAAGTATCAGCTGCTGGAATGTGGATCCGCTGCTGAGCTGGAGCTGGGGAGTCAGGCTGAGCTCATCAGGAAACAGCAGATTGAGGAGAAGCAAGGGACCAGCTGGCTCAGGCTGAGCTGGGGCAGGGCCTTTCCTCCCCAAAGCTGGGTGGCAGCAGTGCCTGTGCCGAGGACACGCTGTGCACCCTGAACATCCTCTCCACCTTGGCATGACAGTTTGGGGTACACAGCACCTACCCTTGCACACCCATCCCGGACAGACCCCAAAGGAATTCTGAGACTGGGGAGTAACCCTGTTCACTTCAGGTCTCAAAGATACCCTCGGCTTTCTGTGCCACTCTAGAAGCTGCTGGCAAATACTAAAGCAAAGAGAAAAGGCAGGATGTTGTCTCTGCAGTGGAAGGTTGTTTGTAAAGCATCAACCAGAGCAGTTATTGCTCAGCTCCACTTTGTTACTGAAGTGGATAGTGAAGAACTTCATGGTTGTGACTTTTGGAGATGTCTTTTTTTTTTTTTTTTTAATGCTGTTTCATGCTGTTTTATAGAGGAGTCGATAAATAATCACAGAGCTCTTTGGGTCAGTCTGTTGTACCAGGACACAGCTGCATTGGGTTGTTTCCCTGTGACATGGCTGAGAAGGGTGGAGTTGCACCATGGTGTCAAGGGCATTCCAGAGGCTTGGGAGAGAAGAGGGACTTGACCATAATTTTGGGCATGGATGGATGACTGGATGGCTGGATGGATGGATGGATGGATGGATGGATGGATGAACTGATGGATGGCTGAGGGAGCTAGGGTTGTTTCAGCCAGAGAAAAGGAGGCTCAGGAGAAACCTGATTGCTCTCTACAGCTGCCTGAAAGGAGGTTGTAGGGAGGTGGGTGTTGGTTTCTTGTCTCAAGTAACAAGTAATAGGATAAGAACAAACAGCTCCACCTTGCACCAGCGGAGGTTTCTACTGGATGTTAGGTACAATTTCTTCAGAAAAAAGGCTGAACAACCCTGGCAGAGTCTGCCCAGGGCAGTGGTGGAGTCCCCCTCCCTGGAGGGATTGAGAAGGTGTGTAGCTGTAGCACTTGGGGATGTGGGCTAGTGGTGGCCTTGGCAGTGCCAGGTAACACCTGGAATTTGATGATCCTGGAGGTCTTTTCCAAACTGAGCAATTCTGTGATTCCACAGAGGAATTTCATACTGAAAAGATGAACAGATCTTTTGGTGAACTCATGACTTTATTCTGCTCCCCTGTGAGCTGCCTGTGTGTTTGCATTAGCACCGGGGGAACACACTCTGGATGGTTGTTATTCCTTCTCACGGCTTGCCAGAGCCCCAGGCTGCTCACACTTCAGGCAGCAGAAGCCCAAGTTCCTTACACAGAAATCGCTGCCCTTGGCATCTTCTGTGAAGAGATTCCCACAAAATGAGGGCTCAGCCCATCTCACCCCGGGTGACTCGTCTGCCTCTGTTGATAATCCTAAAGTGAACCTGATATCCTGCTGATAATCCTAATGTGAACCATCTGATCTAGCCACAGTTGAGCCCTGAATAATTGACTGTCCTGGCAGGGCAGGCCAGGGCACCTGCCAGAGACGGAGCTGTGCCTCACACCAACCTGAGAGCATGCCAGGAGTCAGAGCACAAGGAACAAGCCTGGGAGATGGGACAGGAACAGTGGCTGTCATAGGGAAGGAGGGGCTTCAGGGGCACTTCTGGAGCTGGAAAGTCAGACAGAGCCAGCTCAGGCTGGTGGGCACCATTTTTGGTGTCCCAAAGCATTGCCTGCGCTATCTGACAGGTCCGAGTTGGCCACTATCCTTGAAGAGTTAATATAAGCCTGGCCCGAGGTCTGTCTGCTCTTGCTGTGCCAGAGAGAGGGCAGACCCTCTCATGCTACAGAGATCAAACCACAAAGCCCTTGAAAACATCCCAAACTCAGGACCAGGTCAAAGCCTCAGAGGAGCTTTCGGAGCCAGCCAAGAGAAAGAAAATCCTTGGAGAAGGCCCAGGCACCCAGCAAGTCTCTGTTGCATGAGTTCCATGGGCAGACAGGCACAAGCCATTCCTGCCTGCTGTGCCAATCGTTTCTGCCCTGAAATGTGTGGATTTGGCAGCTCCAGTGATCTGCAACCTGAGGTCCCAGCCCAGGACCGCTTTCAAGATCCCCAAGCAGCAGATTTCTGATGCTGATGAAGACCTGTGCGTTTCTGTCTCCATTCACCGTTGTCTTTTTCCTGCCAGCCTCAAAGGAATTGCACATCGAGGTGTAAAGTTGCAAAGGCCTCAAGCACAAGTGGAAAACAAGAACTGGAGCAGAGGGAAAGGCAAGTTCAAGCAGCTTCACGGCACTAAGATTTGCTTTGCACTGAGGAGGAGGATAAACATGGCAGAGAATTAGCTCTTCAACATGCCAGCATCCACCAATCTGGCTAAAGACATTCTGCTGTGGGGGTGGAGTGGGGTAGGAAGACCCCAGGAAGGACTAATCCTGTTAAACGGCTGGAGAAAACAAAAACCACGTGATGAAATTGGATTACCCAAAATAATAGTTAAGCTATTAGTCATGTCTATTGTGTGGCAGGGTAAGTCAAGATGATGTAGGCAGGAAAAATGAAATGCAACATCACTGCCGAAGGGGTAAAAAACTCCCCGAGGAGAGGTGACACCTCCAAGCTCATCCAGGACTGGGAGTGACTCACATCCCCAGTATTTCCCCAGGATAAGCAGTTTTGGCAGCTGCCTGTCACAGCCTGAATAGTTTTAAACTTTCTCCACCTACATTAAAATGAGGAATTTAATGTTTGTAATTTAACTTGAGGGGGAAAAGTACAATGTTTATATGATTCCATGATTCTGGGGCCAAAGATTCTTAAATCTAAAGTCCCCTCTTTAGAGGGAAAAGGAGTTGTTGCAACAGAGGGTGAATTTGTGAAAGGGGAGGGGCAGAAAAACATCCATAGTGGCAAGAGAAGAGCCAAACAGGGATTAATGGAGACAGATTTGGTGCCCAGCCCCGTCATATGATGGGGTGGAGGAGGAGGAGGGATTTTAAACAGCGTGATTAAAACAGCACAGCATCTGAAGCGTCTGCATTTTGTTTTGATCTGTCACGAAAACAGCTCGACTTGCAGAAGGAATCACCCAGCCCGTGAAGTTTGATGCTTTCCCTTTGAAACAGTAACACGGTTTCCAGCAGGGCCCCTGTGGTTTCCTTCCAGGGGAGGGACGGGGGTCCTTTACCGAGCCCTGGTGCAGGGAAGGAGCCAGGGGGACACGGCTTCGGGCAGCCCCTCCCTGCTGCTAAAAACAGGGTCCGTAATCCTGCCAGCTCTGCTCCGCACCCCGCAGCGCGGGGCGCACATGGCCCGGGCAGGTTTTACTCCCCACCATGCCCTGGCCAAGCCCAGCCCTGGGCTCTGAGAGCTCTCCGTGTCTCCGTGCGGCACCAGCTGCAGCCCCGCAGAGCCGGCTCCATGGATTATCTGCACGCCTCATCAGCCCTCTCCAGCTATTCCCCACGGTTGATCAGTCAAGTCATTGACAAGTTAACAGCTTTGTTTACTTCTCCCTCTCCCTTCTGCAGCCAATTTGTTCCGATCACTGTGATAAGAGAAAGACTGTTTTGATTGGTTTCTCACCAAAAATGAACCGCGGCGGGTGCACGGACTGATGACATGGCTTTAATTGTGTCATCTGGGAGAGAGAAACCTTCTCACCCCGCTTGTTTCAGATTCCTGTGCCTTGGTCAGCACGGCCATTGACCCCAAGGTGTCCCTGATCATCTCTCCTCCGGTGCCCAAATTCTCTCCTCAGAGCTGAACTCTCATTGAACATCTTCAGGTGTGATTTGGGGAGCTCTAAGTAGCACCTCATGGATTTTTCCCACCCACGGGACCTGCTGATGGCAAGGAAGAGATGCAAAATCCAGGCACTGCCCTTGAAGGCTACAGCTGATGAGCAATCAGGCTCATCCCAGCCTCCTGGCTTGGCAGGAGTGGGAACACTGGAGCCCAGATGAGATGGAAAATCAAGCCAGAATTTTCCTCTGCAGTGAGGTGTTATTATTATCATCAAAACCCCAGAGTGTTTCAAAACAATCCAACCCCTGTAGGGGCAACTGGTGCATCAGGGCGAGCACTATCAGACACCAAACATGTCCTTGTCAGGGGTAAAAGTCTGAAATTCGGGAAAAGGTTGCAATCTTTCTCCTTGTTTATTTGTTCTTGAAAAAAAGAAAATGGGAAAAAAATTAGGAGGAGATGAGCAAAGTTGGCATCTGTGCATCCGAGCTGTGGCATTTCCACTCAAGGTTCGCTTCGTGGTGGAGCCGTGGTCCCTACGTTGGGATGGAGAGCTTTGGGAAGAGGTCATCGCCACAGCGGCTGTGTGTGCGTGGAGCTTTGTCAGGATGAGAGGCTTGAACGCCTGTCCTTGAGTACAGTGGATACGATACAAAAGGAAATACCTTTCCATGTGCTTTCCTCCTCTGTAGTCAGAACAGGTGAGGCCACAGCTCACGTCCTGTGTCCAGTTTTGCGCCTCTCACTACAAAAAAGACATGGAGGTGCTGGAGCGTGTCCAGAGAAGGGAATGGAGCTGGGGAAGGGGCTGGAGCACCAGGAGTGGCTGAGGGAGCTGGGAAAGGGGCTCAGCCTGGAGAAAAGGAGGCTCAGGAGGGACCTTCTGGCTCTGCACAACTCCCTGACAGGAGAGGGCAGCCAAGGGGGATCGGGCTCTGCTCCCAGGGAACAAGGGGCAGGACACAGGGAAACGGCCTCAAGTTGCCCTAGGGGAGGTTTAGGTTGGATATTAGGAAAAATTTCTTCATGGGAAGGGTTGTCAGCCATTGGCACAGGCTGCCCAGGGCAGTGGTGGTGTCACCATCCCTGGAGGTGTTAAAAACAATTTGTGGATGTGATGTTTAGGGACATGGGTTAGTGTAACCCTGGCAGTGCTGGGTGAGCAGTTGGACCGATGATCTCAGAGGTCCTTTCCAACCTGCACAATTCCCTGGCTCTGTGACTCCACACCCCAGGCCAGCCGGGCCTCAGCCAGAATTCTCAGGGCTCTTTCCTCCTGAGCTTGATGAAACCCAAGCTGGAAGGCCCAGGCGGGTAATTCAGATGGAGGAGAGCTCGCCCAGGGCCCGCCCGCTGATAAATGAACCCACACTCCGAGGGGGAGGCGGAGGAGCCGCGGAGGAGCCGCGCGAGGCCCACACGTCTTCATTAGGGAAGGGAGCGGGCGGGAGAAGAGGAATAGCCCCATACATCACCATTATGAAAATTTACCCGTAATAAAGAAATAATTTGTGCGATGCATCACGCCGGAGCCGTGCGGGGGGTACCGTGACACCGCTCGGGCTGGGAAACCTCACTCCATCATTTCTCACACGGCTGTCACTAGCCAGGAGACACCAGCACCAGCCATCCATTGTCCCTGTCCCCTTCGGGCCTCCGAAGGATGCCGGAATGTCATCTCCAAAACACCATCTCCTCCCCGTGGAGGGTGCCAGGGCTCTGGGGCCTCGGGGGATTTGGGGTGGGGCATCCCACCAGGGACAGCTCTCCTGTGAGGGTGAGAGGAGGGGACTGTCACGTCACAGGCTAGGAACTGAAGGTACTGCTGGCAATAAAGCAACAAAACCCATTCTCTGAGCAATTTATAGCAATTAATAGCCGTTCCCCAGAATGAAATGTTAATTAATTCTTTCCCTGAGCCATGCATTTATTTAAGGTATTTGTGGGTGTTCTTGGTACTTTTATTAAGCAATTAAAATACGTCCAAGAAAATATTTATCCATTTTAAGTAATTCTTAGTAAACACGATTTTTATGGCAAGAAACCACTTTATTTTGCATTGTTAATTAAAACCGACGACACACTCCACTTCCCCCGGTTATTCGCCACCAGAGCAGCCGCTCTGCCAGGAGCTCTGCTTCAGGGCTGCTGGCAGCTCCAAAATCCTCCCTCAAAACCTGCAGGGTGGATTTGTGCAGTGCTTGACGGGGCGTTTCAGAGTCCAGAGAGGCCCAGCGGCCCCGTGTTGCGCCCCAGGAGTTGCTGTGCTGCTGGAGGGAGCCGTGGCCTGATGAAGACCTTTCTAAAGAAGATTTTGTAGAGTCCTACAGCTGGGAAGTCGGTAGTTTGTTCCCACAAGCTGTGTTGGAGGGTTACAAACCCCTGTAGGGCAGGCAGAGGGAGGTGTTGGTCCGGGTGAGCGTGGGCGGCACTCGGGTGGATGAAGTTGGTGTTAGCAAAGCTCCGCCACGGACTGACAGCCCGTGGGGTTTGCTGTGCTCTCACTGCGAGCGTGGGGAGCTCCTCGGGGGCTCCACCAGCATGGAAGCCCAGCCAGAAATAGGTTTCATGGGAAAAGAGGATGGAAGTGCCAGGTAAAACCCCTTGTGCAGAAGGAGACAGAGCTGAGCGTCCCACTGAGAGCCTGGGAGGAAGCACAGGTGTGTCATCCCAGGCAGGTTTTCTTCAGAAACCAGAGCAGAAGAGGAAAAAACACTAAGACATGAAAACCAAAACAAAGCTCCAGCATTGTTTAGGAGCTGACAAATCCCAGACTGTCCTTTCTTATTTGCTTGTGTGTACTCTTAGCTGGGAAGCAATCGATGGAGTCAGAAAAATGCTATTTCCCTGCAGAATGTCTCCTTAGAAAATTTCCTCCCTCCCTCTTCAGTGTTAAAAGGACCCAGTGCAGGTATTCTATTTTTTGTTCATTCTTTAATCACCAGCTTTTCAGTGCTGACTGTAATAACCCCTTTGAAATTTGGATCAAAATATCTCTTTCCTGGTTGAAATTTGTTTTCTTCCATCACCCGAGCAAATTCAATTTGCAGAAGATACTGAATTGGGAGGCACCTGGTACTCCCTCCAGAGAGGCCAGAGGAAAACAAAAGCACATTAGAAATACGGGAAAGGAAGCAACAGAATGAAACCCAGAAGACACGTCCACCTGGGGACACAGACTGAGATGGTGTTCAGTGAAGAGAAAGGAAGATGAGAGAATGTGCACATCTCTGCTCTGGAGCCAGGATGGGGGTGTTCACCTGGAGAAGAGAAGGCTCCAGGGGCACCTTAGATCCCCTGCCAGTGCCTAAAGGGGCTCCAGGAGAGCTGGAGAGGGACTTGGGACAAGGGATGGAGGGACAGGACACAGGGAATGGCTTCCCACTGCCAGAGGGCAGGGATGGATGGGATATTGGGAGAAATTCTCTTTGAGGATGGGAAGGCCCTGGCACAGGGTGCCCAGAGAAGCTGTGGCTGCCCCAGGATCCCTGGGAGTGCCCAAGGCCAGGCTGGACAGGGCTTGGAGCACCCTGGGACAGTGGGAGGTGTCCCTGCTAATGGGACAAGATGAGCTTTAAGGTCCCTTCCAACCCAAACCCTGCGGGGATTCTGTGGTTCTGTGATCTGCATTGGCCATACAAAGTGAGATGTCTGGAGCAGGGGTGAGTTTGAAGCTGTCAGTGGTAGAGGGCAGGAAATGAAGACACCCCACTGTCACCCTGTGGGGACCACCCAACAGGCACGGGGGCACTGGGATAGGTCCCATGGCATCTCCTCCTCTGTGCTCCCCTTCAGCCTGCAGAGCCCAAGGCAGTCACAGGAACAGATCCTACGGGCAGGATCCCCAGAGACAGACCCTCACCCCTCTCCTGGTGCAGGAGGAGCCCCCCCTGCACAGCCCTGCCCCTGCAGCCCCTGCAGAGGATTCTGGCCAAGGGTGAAAATCAGCACAAACAGTGACAGGCAAGTTAGTGGCCAAGTCATCTGGGGAGACACTAAAGCAGGTAAATTTATATAGTCTGGAAAAGGCCCTGGGGATGGCATTTTTGCAATCTACAAATATCTTCAAGGGAACAACATAAATGAAAGGAGCCCTGGGTCCTGGTCCTGCTCTCCAGGCTGGCAGGAGCAGGAGCACTGGCTGGGAGCCAGGCTTGGTGCATCACAGCCACGGAGACAAGAGGAAGAAATCACAGAGAGCCACAGCAGTGGAGGTGGTGGATGGGGCTGCAGGAGCATCCTCCCGTCTTCTCTGCTCCATTTTATTCAGATTCTGTTTATAAATAATAACTGAATGGTTAATAGGTGAGCGAGGCACATTATGGGCTCGTTAAAGCCCTGAGTCAGTTGCCTTCTGGCTGTCCACAGGCTCATCACAGGAAGCTTTACAAGAGGGTTATCAGCTGCCATTATTTAAAAACCAATTTGACATTATAAAAGATCTATACTGCTCGTTCAGCCACATTGATTTAGCCATGTTAAGCCTTGAAAAACTGGAGCAAGAACCTTGATCTCTGCTGAAGCACAAAAAATTGCTGTTTGTGACACATCTCCGCGCTCGGGAAATCCAGTTTTGCAGCAGCGATGGGTTTTGAACAAATCCATAAAGCAGCGTGCCACGGTTGTTGGGGGGGTGTTTTCCCAAGCAGCTGCGATGTAAACAGCTCTCAGAAACCTTGTTCTCTGTTTTGAAACATCCAGAAGGGTCTCACCTGAAGTGTGCCCAGCTCGAACCCACCTCCAGACACTTCTCCTTCTGGTTCCAATTCCTGCTGCCCTCCGGGAGTGTCGGGAGCATGAGCTGCAGGCAGGTGCAAGGAGATGACCCAGGGAGCCCACAAGTCACTTTTATCCTCATCTTAAAGCCTCCTTCCTGTCCTTTGCACAGCAGGGAATGTGGATTTTTGCAAAATAACCTGAAAGTGCATGGCACGAGAGAAGCTCGGGGTTGTCCCAAAGATTTGGTGCCACGCCCTGTCCCACTGCCTGCTGCAGGAAATGGCTTCATTTAACCTGGTGCCTCCCTTGAGCACCTGAGGAGCAGAATAAGACCCTCCAGAGGCTGGAAATCTGGTCATGGCTGGCAATCTCTACAGGGACAAAGTTGTAAGAGGAACTTAATGGAGCAGAAGTATTCCTGACAAAGAGGATGGGGCATTTCCATGTTCACCAGCTGGAGTGTCCCTGTCCCTCTAGCTTTGCACCTTCCTTCCTTCCCTCCTTGCTTCCATTCATCTGCAGTTCCTGAGGTGTGAATTCAGGCCTTTTGGACCAGCAAACCAAAGAGGAGACAACAGAAACGTGTGTCCTCTCCATCCCACAAGCTGTGCAAAGCTTCGGGGATGAGGCACCAGACCTCTGGCAGATCCCCCCATCCCTCTCCTGCCCCATCCCCAAGGAACCAGCTGCTGCTGAGCCCTGGCAGATGCAGCATCGTTGCTGCAGCAGAGAGGCAGCAGGACAAGGCGAATCCATCGGGAGGCAGGGAAGCTGGATGCTGAGGGCAGCCTTGCAGGCTGACCCTGAACCAGCAGTTTGGCTTGCGCTGCAGTTCCCTCCTCCGGGAGGACAAAGGCATCGCCAAAGCATCTCTGACCATTCACGGACCAGGCGGGGCAGCGCCTGGAAGGCTCCTCTTGTGCGGGTTTTTCCATACAGAACCTCCCTCATTAACACACAAAGTGCAGCCCTAGAAATAAAACTGGAATCTCCTGATTAATTATTGGAGGGGGAGGCCAGGGAGAAGGGAGGCAGGGGAGGGAAGCTGAAGTGGCCAGTCAGCATCTGTTAGGAGTGCGAAGATAAATGGAAGGCCAGGGCAGGTCAGTGCGTACAAATCACTTCCATCCAGCCGGGAACACCTCTCAGAGAGCCGTGTCACCACGGGGGAGGCTGAGCGGGTCACTGGCAGGAGGCACTGAGGTTCACAGCGGCAGGTGCTCAGGGAATTGGCTCTGGCAGCACTCGGTATTCTCCAGCCTGCCGTGGACCAGCGTTCTGCTCTCTCTCCAGCCCCACTGAGGCACCTCAGTGCCTATGGACCTTCAACAGGAGCCCCTTTGGCTCCTTTGGGGCAGCATGGAAGCAGTGGGGAACCACGGCAGAGTGACGGGAGCAAGCAGAGGAGAGCAGGAGACCAGGAGCAGGTGCTGCTTGCCTTGAAGTGGACAGCTTTCCCAAACCCACCCCACCGACCCCGTGTGGGGAGCAGCCTCTGCGGCTCCTTCCTCTCTCCAGAGCCCAGCTCCCAGTGCCTGCATCTTTCCCAGCCCATCCAGCAAAACCAGAAAGGCAGCCCCAAAACAACAAGGCAGAGACTCCTCAGGGAAACACTGTTCCCTCCAATTTACCTGTCAGTTGGTTGGGGAGGATTATTATATGTTTTTTTCCCAGGCTTTTTTTCCCTTCCCCAAAGAGCGGCTGGAGTTTCACACCGCCTGAAAGCATCTCCCGCCTTTCCCACCCGTTCCCGAGTGGCAGGTTGCCAGATGGTGCCCCATTAGGTCACATTTGCTCATTGTTTGGCAAACAGGGCTTAATTCAAGTGCTGAGTTGACAGCTTGTTCTCCAAGACAGTTTGCGAGTTGCAGTGTTGCAAATGCCAGCTTGGCTTTTCGGGGAATGTTATTTCAGCTGCCTTAAAGGGATAATGTTCTCTTTGACTGGGGAAAAAATGAAGGAAGAAAAGGGCTGAAGTGGGGGGCAGCAGAAAACGTTTTTAGTGGTTTTGATGTGGAAGGACCAGCAGTGTTGTAGGCAAGCGTTCAGGCAGGGACTGTCATTCCCCATCAAGCAGAGACCCTCCATGTTCCATTCCTCCCATCACTGAGGTCCTTCACAACCCTAAAGAATGAGGTGTATTCCCAGTGAAACAGGGAAATAGAATTTTGGTTTCTTTTGGAGAGGTTTCAGTAGGGGTACACCTACACATCTCTCTGATGGCTCCTCTCCAAAACCTGTGGCTGTAGTCCCTATGTCCCTGGGGCAGGGGACAATGCTGAGAACAAGTTCCGTGTCCCTTCTGAAGTCCAGGGCACCCCGGGTGTGCTGCCAGCAGCGTTGTGACACATGCACGTGGAGATGGTGAGAGACACAAGAGAGCACCATGACGATGCTCTGTTTTCTTCAACAGGTGGGCCAAAAAAGGCCAGGTTATAAAGGAAGCCTCCGGTGACTTCTACGAAACCATCGTGGACCACACCTTCTTCTTTGAGCCCGTCTCCTGCGAGGTCACCAACGCGCTGGGCAGCACAAACATCAGCAGGACCGTGGATGTCTACTGTGAGTAACCTGTTGGCTTGAGTCCAGCTTCCAGCCTCAGCAGGGCTGCTGGAAATCAGCAGGAAGGAGACAAAGCTCAGTCTGACTTGCCCAGGGTGGCAGGACTTGCTGGGCTCTCCTGCAGCTCACGCTTGTAAATGCTCCTGTGCTCAGACCTGTGATTTCCTTGCGAGTTCGTGGGGCGGTCCCTAGGGAGCTGGTCCCTCTGGAGGTGCAGCAGGCACCTGCCCGAGGCTTTTCTTTATTTGGGGCCCGCCAAGACCTACCACTGCTCCCTCTAACCTGTTTGGTTCGAGGCTTTCTGGCCGGCAGAGCCCATCATTGGCAGTAACTGCAGTTTCCTCCGCGCAGTTGGGCCCAGGATGGCGACAGAACCGCAGTCCCTCCTGGTGGACCTGGGCTCGGACGCAGTGTTCAACTGTGCCTGGACTGGGAACCCCTCTCTCACCATCGTCTGGATGAAGCGAGGCTCGGGCGTGGTAAGAACCACAGCGGGGAAGGGGGCACGTCCGGGGCATGGGGTGCTGCAGGAGACTTTGCATGGAGCAGAACCTGTCTGGTCTGGGAGCTCCTGCATGGATGAATGCTGGCTCCTCCAAATGCAAAGGGGTCCTGAGAGTGGGGGAATTTATTTCCATGATGATGGACAGAAGGGCTGAACCAGACCAGCACATAACATCTCAGTGATGGGGAGCAGTTCTGCAATTCACCCGCATGTGGTTCCTTCTGGGATGGTCCTGTGTGGGATTGTCCTTTCTGGGATGGGCCTTCATGAGATGGACCTTCCTGGGATGACCCTTTCTGCCCCCCAGGCCTGGGATTTCACATCCCTACGTGTTCACCCCAGCACTCCCTGCTTTCAACTGGAGCCTGCTCCAGGGAAGAGCTTGGATCTGTCCCAGCAGACTTCTCCACGTCTCTTTTGTCCTGAAAATCGTGAGGAGCTTTGCCAATCGTAATGGCAGCTCAGTCAGCCCCGGGAGGCAGGAGAAGCTCTGATCCCTCTTTACAGACAGGAGGGCTGAGCAAAGCCATGGGAAGCAGCTAAAGGAGGGCTGAGACATGAAACTCCTTCAGAAACACGCACAGGTTTGGGTTTGAAAATCATCTCCCAGCTTCACCTTGGCAGATCTGTGGATGAGCAAACGCTGCCGAAGTACAGGAGCTCAAGGCTGTAACTGGAGAGCTGGACCCCCACAGTGGGGCTGAGCCCTCTCCTCCACTCCCTGGGGACACTGAGACATTAACTGCTGGGATGTTTCTTCCAAACCATAATGACCTTGCTGAAGGCCACCTCCTGGGAAGAAATCATAGACTTGGGAAAGCTGATGGCTTGAATCCCGCTTGGTCAGTAATTCCTGGGTGGTTTCCCATCCCACAGCTGCCGTCGCTGTTTCTCTGGGCTGTCACTGCAGGCTCTCACACACAGACAGCTGTTGCACTGTCTCGAGGTGGCTGCAGGAGCTGGGAGCAAGGGCTGCCTCACCTTCTGCTCCAGCCCCAGCCCCCCACCAGGGCTCGCCTTCACTATCCAGCAGTGCCCAGGCACAGCCACCTTCTCCCTTTTCGTCTGCCTCCCTCCAGCTGAGTTCCATCACGCTGGAACTCCTTGGAGCAGAATGAAGGAGATGATTCTGCCCTTCCACTCTGCCCTCATGAGAGCCCACCTGCAGTGCTGTGTCCAGCTCTGGGACCCCCAACATCAGATGGATATGAAACTGCTGGAGCAAGTCCTGAAGAGGCAACGGAGATGCTCCAGGGCTGGAGTCCCTCTGCTCTGGAGACAGGCTGGAAGAGCAGGGGTTGTTCACCTGGAGAAGGCTCCAGGAAGACCTCAGAGCCCCTTCCAGTGCCTAAAGGGGCTCCAAGAAAGCTGGAGAGGGACCTGGAACAAGGTTCTGAAGTGGTATGACAAGGGGGAATGGCTCCCCACTGCCAGAGGACAGGGTTAGATGGGATACTGGGGAGAAATTCTTCTCTGTGAGCGTGGTGAGGCCCTGGCACAGGCTGTCCAGGGAAGCTGTGGCTGCCCCATCCTTGGAAGTGTCCAAGGCCAGGTTGGATGGGGCTTGGAGCAGTCTGGGATAGGGGAAGGTGTCCCTGTTCACAGCAGGAGGTTGGAATGAGAGGGTCTTCAAGGTGCCTTCCAAGCCAAATAATTCCATGATTCTGTGATCTCAGGACAGACGCTCCAGCTGGTCTAGCCCAGCAGGGATGGTGATGCTGGTCACCAGAGCCACCTACCCAGAGGAATGCTGGCAGAGGATGCTGCTTTGTAAAGCCATCAGCACCCAGCCATCCCAGTAGGATGTGGGATCACAGCTGCTTCTTCCCAAGCCCCTCTGTGTTCAGAGCCAGGTTGAAGTCCCTCAAGATTGCCTTCTTTTCTCCTTTTTTCAAAGAAGGAAGCAAGTCAGAGACCAAGAGAGGCTGAGGCCAAGTAAACACAGGCATTTTTATGGCTGACTCTGCAGTCGATGCTCACACAGTGGGTTCAAAGGGGATCTGACCCGCTGTGCCTCTGCCTCGTGCCTGGTCTGGGCTGAGATCCCCACCTTGCTACAGGGAGACCCAGATCCACATCCAACCACTGCACCAGCGCTAACTCCCGGAGCTGTGGGAGCAGCAACCAGCAGAGCCAGAGGCTCACCCAGCAGTCGGTGCTGAGGAGGAGGAGGAGATGATGGGCTGTGACCAAGAGCAACTGCAAGAAAAGAAAGCCAAGAGCAACTGCAGGAGTTTGCTCCCAGGCATTGCTCCAGAAACCACTCTCTGTTTGAGATCTGCCCGTTTTTTTCAAACCCAGCAGTGCCAAGGTCCCGCTGACAGCCTCAGCCAGATCCCTCAGCTTCCATGCTGTTCCAGGTTTAATAAAGCTGCTCATTGCACAGAGGGGAAGGGGAGCAACAGGACCGAGACACCATCAGCCAGTCCATAGCAGGGAGCTGGCCAAACCCAGCTGAGATTTCCCTGGGTATCCAAACCTGGTTCCAAGGTGTCTGCCACCTCTGCCATCACTTCTGCGCTTGAAATCCCTGAGTCAGTCCCAGCAGCCTCCCCTGTGCCTGCGAATGCGGAGGTGCAGATGCGGAGTGTGGTTCTCTCTGAGGTTTTTCTGCCTGTGTCTTTGCAGCCACCAAAATTTTTCCCTTATATCTTGAACTTCTTGCAAAACTGGCGTTTGTAAAAATTCAAATGAATTGGAACAGAATTTTCTAATTCCCCCCCACGAAAAAAACCTGTGGTGTTTCCTTATTCTTTGGTCAACAGCAGTAAGTGATATTTCCATGCAATACCAGACTGGGCTCATCCACTTGGCTTTCCCAAGGATGCTCAGGAGCTGGTGACACAGCTCTTGTAATTCAGGTCATTTGTTTGGTTTGTAATTTCTCATGGCCCACCTGAAAGCCCCTTCTCCTCTCTTTCAGGTCCTGAGCAATGAGAACAAGCTGATCCTGAAGTCAGTCCGGCAGGAAGACGCTGGGAAATACGTGTGCCGAGCCGTGGTGCCGCGGGTGGGCGCGGGGGAGCGGGAGGTGACGCTCACCGTCAACGGTACCTCCTGCTTCCCTTCTGCCATTCATTCCTTCCTGCTTCCCTTTCACCATTCCTTCTGCCATTCCCTCCTGCTTCCCTTCCACCATTCCTTCCTGCTTCCCTTCTGCCATTCCTTCCTGCTTCCCTTCTGTCATTCCTTCCTGCTTCCCTTTCACCATCCCTTCCTGCTTCCCTTCCGCCATTCATTCCTTCCTGCTTCCCTTCCACCACTCCCTCCTGCTTCCCTTCTGCCATTCATTCCTTCCTGCTTCCCTTCCGCCATTCCCTCCTGCTTCCCTACAGCCATTCCCTTCCTGCCTTGATCCTGTTTCTCTGACAGCTCCTGTTCCCAAATTATCCCCTCTGATACTTCATTTTGGAACAAATCCCATGCCCATTTGGATCAGGGATCCAGGCAATTGGAGTAAAGTGGGTTTTGCATCTTTTACCTGGAAATTCACAAGTTAAAGCAAAAAAAAAAAAAGAACATTTGCTCAACCCCACACGGTTCCTTATTACCAACAGGCGTTTATTGAGCAGTTGAGAGCTGGCAGCTTTAAATCTTTAATAGATTAATCTTGCAAAACTCTCACAAGGTCGTGGAGTGCTGTTGTCTCTGTTGTACACCTGGAGAGCTGGGAATTGAGTCTGGATCCAAGACCAGCAGCCTAATCACTGTCTCCAACCCACATGAGGATTCCTGTGAGGATTCCTGAGAGGATACTTGTGAGGACTCCTGCCAGGATTCTTGTCAGGATTCCTGTCAGGATACCTCCATGGCTGCTTGGGGCTCATCCAGCACTGTGTCAGGATGTGCCCTGGACTCACACCCAGAGCTCTGGAGTTTAATGATGCCCTGGCCAGGAGCTCGCAGCAGCTGGTAACAAATGTCAGCATAAACATGGCAGGGAAAGAGCCAGGCGGGCTGCAAACGGTGTAAGCAGAGGATGAATTTTGCATTGTCTCTCACCTGCATGACAAACTGGCAGCTTTCACTCCCCACTCTCTGTCACAAGAGAAGAACATAAGCTGGAGGCAGCTCAGGCAGCAACAAGCATTGATTTCAAACACAGATAATGCAGGCAGTGGATGCCCCAGTTCCCTGGAAACATTCAAGGAAAGGCTGGACAGGGCTCTGAGCAACCTGATCCAGCTTGAGATGTCCCTGTCATGACAAGGGGGTTGGACTGGATGATCTTTAAAGGTCACTTCCCACCCAAACTATTCCACATTTCTATAATCCTAGAAAGGGAAGCCAAGGGCGACGTAGCAGGGACTGAGAACCAGCCACTCCCTCGACTTGGATTCAGCCCCTTGGCACCTTCATCCTCCTTCCCCAGCAGCCGCTGGGTTTTAATTACACTTAAATGAGCTCACAGAAAACAAAACACAAATTAGCACGAAGAACATGCTCCTTCCCTGACACCTATGAGGCACAGGATGCCCTGAGTGCAGAGCAGAGCTCCCCACAGGCTTGGGGCATTTGGAGCGTGCAGCACCGACTGGAAAAGCTGCTCTCCAGAGCTTTGCAGCTCATGCCTGGGGAAACTGATGGGTAGCAAATGAGATCCATGCGTGGGGTTCACTGCTCAGCCTTGAGCATCTCCCAGGAACTGACTGCCTGCACATCCCATCCCATGGGATGTGCTGCTGGGGGTTTGGTGTTCCCTAAAGCTGACAACGGTGGGACATGCCACCACAGGTGTTGGACCAAGGGAGAATCCCAGACCTCTAGGTCAAGATGGCCTCCTGGGCCTCCAAGTGAGGAGAACCGAGCCCCTGAGCAGCATCCCCACACCCAACATCCACCAAGCAGCAGGGCTTGGCAGCCTGTCGTGCAGCAGGAGCAGCATTCCAGCTCCGGAGCGCAGTGCAGTGTGTCTAATCCAGCCAATGAATTCTGCTGGAAGCCTGTTCTGATGTAATTCAAGGGGGAAGTTGAATGCCTCTTATTTTGAAGTGATTTTAAGTCCAGAGGGTGATACAATTGTCTTGGTATTACCAGATGCCTCCCTCTGTCACAGAAAAATAAGGCACTGAGAAGTTGTGTTCTGGGCTGGCTGCACAGCCCCTGATCAGGGCACATGGGCTTTGGGGGGTGATCCATCCCACTGAGCACAAAGATCCCAATGGAGGGATTACCCAACCCACTCTGAGCCTGCGGTCTCACCAGCCCATCCACTCCCAAAACTGCCCAAAATCATGGCAGGCTGATGTTGGGATGGGAGAGCATCCTCCTGCCCTTCCCACCCAGCCTCACAGACAGGGCTGTGGTTGCAGAGCAGCCCAATCCCATGCCAGAGCCAAGGCCACCAGCCTGCAAAGAAGTAGATAGGATTCAGAGTCTGGTGAGTGGGAAGGAGGATTATGCAAAGCAGCAGCATTTGGCAGGGCCGGAGCAGCAGAAGCTCGAGGGAAGGGAGGAACTTGGTGCCCTCATAAATCAGCACCTGGATTTACAGCCAAAGCCTCTCGATGCTCTTGAGTGCATCCAGCCTGGTTGCAGCTCCCACCCCGGCAGGGGAAACACCCCCAAGGTCACCTTCACAGGCAGATCACCAGCAATCCCATCTGTCACTGCATCATCCAGGCTTGGCAGGGGCTGCTGAGCAGGGACCACCAGCCCTGCCCACCTTGTTCTGCAAGAGAAGGTTTGTTGGAAGGACTGGACAACTCCAGGTGACTAATTCAGGATGTGATTTGCCTGGGATTCACCCCAACGAGGAAGCCAGGCATGCCGGAGAGCTGGGAGCAGGGCAGGGGCTTCCCTGCCACCCCACCTGGTCAGGAGCACATCATGGTGGCAGGAAGCACTCAAGGCCAAGTTGGAACAGTTGGTCTGGTCGAAGGTGTCTTTGCCCATGGCAGGGGATCTGGAATGAGATGGGCTTTAAAGTCTTTTCCAACCCAAATCATTCTGTGATGGTCCTTTGTAATATCAGGCAGAACCAGCCAGCCAGACTTCTGCAGGAAGCAAAGAGTTAAACAAAATTCTCCTGCCAAACCATTTTGAGTGCTTGGGAGAACAGCCCAGATGGACTCGAGCAGACTGGAGAAGCTAAGGCCGTTCTATCCTTTCATTCCTGATGGCTCCCACCTCAGACTTCTCTTTTGTGTGAGCCGCCAGGACCGCACAAATAAATTGGCACTGAAGTGCTAAAAATAACCTCCACCAATAGCTCCATCATTTATATCCATAGCAACATTGCTTAGAGCCTTTTCCCTGCCCGTGGGCTGTCTCACACTCGGCGCTGAATGCCAAGCTGGAGATTGGCAGCTTTCATAAGGAGCCAGAGCCTGGTGGAGAATCAAACGCCAGCCCTGAATGCGAAGAGGCTGCAACTTCACACTATTATTTCTGAGCATGTTCATCTCACAAACAGTCTTTAGTCATCCACTATTATCATGATGATAAGCCTTCGACTCTGAACTCCTGAAGCAATAATAAAAGCCAAAGCCATTGGCATTTGTGCCATTTAAAATCCACTCGCCTTGGGGAAAATGATCCTTTTAATGATTATTAAGCCATTTTTCTCTAGTGTCACCCAGTCTTGGAGCACTTCCAGAATTTATAACACACAGCCATCCAAATGGAAAGGATGTGGTTCTTTTTATTACTGTTTAGGCCTGGCCTGCAGATCCCACCACTGCTCTTGCCTCTGCTGGCTTTGGGATGATCAGGTGAGCAGGAGCATCAACGACCACAGGAGGCTCCTCAGGCAAAGCAAGGAGAGACCCTTCGCAAAGCTGGGCTTTCAGCGATGGATAAATGAGAACTCACACCTTGGGATCGTGCCTGCAACAACATCTTGAGCATTTAGAGAGAAAAACACAACAAAGTGTCTTTCTTTTTTTTGGCCTTCTTCAATCAAGAAGGGCACAACAGTTGCCACTGCCGTACTGCCACGGCTGTTACAGCAAAGCAAGTCCTGACCTCCACGCACAGCTCCTGCCATTCCTGATGGTGATAGCTGCTCCCTTCCAGCAGTAATTTCCTGAGCTGCCAGAACCCTGGTCACTGGTCAGTGAATTGTGCTTCAATGAGCTTGTTTTCCATCCATCTCCCCTTGGAACAGTGTCAGGAAGCAGGGACAGGGCTATGCCTCAGTGGGAAGTGTGGGGAGTGTGCAAGTTTGGTGCAGGAAAGGGTTACTGGGATAGTTCCAAAAGGCAGCTGTATGTACAAATGCACGGGGGTTAAGGATTTGGTATTTTGGTACATTTTTGTGCATTCTGGGAATTTATAAGTGGGTGATTTGGATGAGAATCAGGCAGGAACACCCAAGCAAATTTTTCTCCTCACTTTACCCCAACTCCCTGAGACTTTTTTTGAAGGAACACATCAGGTGCAGGGCAGGGAGGTAGGGAAAATGGGAAAAAAAACCCACAAAGCTGTATTATTGACAAACCCAGTGACATAGTCCAAAGCAGGCATGACAGCCCAGAGTGAACACCCGAAATTCTGGAGCTGCAGCAGGGAGAGTTCTGCCAGCCCCTGCTGCCCCTCTCTCCCTGCCCTGCAGCCCAGTTGTTGCTGTTTTCTTTCCTGCCAGCAGCAAGCCACTTGTGGAAATGCAAATCTGCTTTAATTAAGGAGGTTAATAAACAGCAATTAGGATCCCAGCTCTTATGCTGCTCCCCTGGGCTGATCAGGGCTGTTAGAAGAGTGAGGGACACACCAGTCCCACCAAGCCATGCTCTCCTCTCCCACCCCTTTTCTCCCAGTCACAAGATGTTCACTAAGGCAGGAGCAGGACAAGGACATTTCCCATCTCAAGCCAGCTCAGCTGGTGTTTGGCTCAGGAAGAGCCTTTCCTACCCTTTCTCCTGGGCTCCTTTCATGATCCAAATGGCACAGGAGAGCCCAGCCCTGATGGCTGTCAAGGTTCTCCAGCAGAAAACTTCGCCACCACATCTTGTTTAATGCCCTGGAGAGCAATTAATTTAATGGTTGCTTAATGAATCTGGGAGAGCGCAGAGGAGGAACTCCAGGTGGGATGGGATCCTGCTGTGCTTCTGCAGCAAACAGCCCTTCTCAGAGGCCAGGCTCACCAAGGAGATGGGGACAGGATCATTTAGACCAGGGAAGGGGGCACAGAGATGGGGGGACCCTGGTGCTTTGTGGGGGCTTTGCAGAAACCCAGCAGAGCCCAAAGCCTCCACTCAATGTTCTCCATCACAGGAAGTGATGGGGCTGTTGCTCCATCCCTGCCCTTCACTGATGGACCCCAATATCAATCTAACATCCCCCATGCTCACCAACCCCATGGGGTGCCAGCAGCCTCTCCTGTCTCCACAGGGCCCCCCATAATCTCCAGCACCCAGACCCAGCACGCCCTGCACGGCCAGAAGGGGCAGATCAAGTGCTTCATCCGCAGCACTCCGCCGCCAGACCGAATTGTGAGTATCAGCCTGGGGCACGGCGGGTGCCTGGAACACCTCGGGGTGCCCCGGGCTCACCCCTCTCTCACTTGGCAGGCTTGGTCCTGGAAGGAGAACGTGCTGGAATCTGGGACCTCCGGGCGCTACACTGTGGAGACGGTGAGCACGGATGAGGGGGTCATCTCTACACTGACCATCAGCAACATTGTCCGGGCTGATTTCCAAACCATCTACAACTGCACTGCCTGGAACAGCTTTGGCTCGGATACGGAGATCATCCGGCTCAAAGAGCAAGGTGGGCACTGCTCGGGAGCTGCTGGGGGCTGCTGGGCAGTGGGAATTAGCACCTGGCTGGGCTCCGAGTGGGGACATGCTGTGAGAGGCAGGAGGTGATCAGGAGAGCTCTTGGGGTGCCCAAGAGGAAATTAAGGATGTCGACAAGGCTCCAGCTGTGCTAGCTGTAGGATTGCATCCTTAGGGCACATGATCTTGGCAAAGGGGTAGGAGCAGGAAATTCTCTGCTTGATGAGGTGTTGCTGATTTTACCCGTCCTGCTAAAGCTGGAGGGCACAGGCCGACCCTGCACCCAGTACAAGGTGATGTCACTGCCCCAGGCTGGAGGATCATTTATAGCCTTGGAGAAACGGGAGCGGCTGCTCCCAGCAGATCCCACTGCTCCACGGCGATGGGAGGGAGCAGGAGGAAGGCATTCGGGCTCTTGGCAACTCTCCATCCCCGCCACCAGCCACAATGCCAGCATGTCATACAGGGCTGGGCTCACACACTCAGCAATTCCCAGGGGATGGCCAGGGAAATTCCACTCTCAGGGCTCTTCACAGCAAGGGAGGGAGACGGCTTGGGTGAGGAATGCTTAGCTCCTGGAGGAACTCCATTACTCCTCTAGTTTGTTAAATTCCAGGGCAGGCAGGTGGATTGTTCTCATTAAGCCATGATTTATAGGCAAGGCTGGCGTCCAGATTAAATCAGAGCTAAATGAACCCCTTAAAATTAGCCTTGGGCTCCTTCCAATGCAAACACAGCCAGTGGTTTTTCCAGGTCGTCTGCCAGTCAGCGGGAGCGCTCAGCGGCGAGCCTGGGTCCCGGAGGAGGGGTGGCCAGGCAGCCAAGCCAGCTCTGAGCTCACAGCCAGGGGGACAGCACAGGGTGGCAGAGGGGACAGCCCTGCCCGGGCCAGGGGGACAGCACAGGGTGACAGAAGGGACAGCCCTGCCCAGGCCAGGGGACAATGCAGGGTGGGAGAGGGGACAGCCCTGCCCGGGCCAGGGGGACAGTGCAGGGGGGCAGAAGGGACAGCCCTGCCCTGGCCAGGGGGACAGTGCAGGGGGGCAGAAGGGACAGCCCTGCCCTGGCCAGGGGGACAGTGCAGGGGGGCAGAAGGGACAGCCCTGCCCTGGCCAGGGGGACAGTGCAGGGGGGCAGAAGGGACAGCCCTGCCCTGGCCAGGGGGACAGTGCAGGGGGGCAGAAGGGACAGCCCTGCCCTGGCCAGGGGGACAGCACAGGGTGACAGAGGGGACAGCCCTGCCCGGGCCAGGGGGACAGTGCAGGGTGGCAGAAGGGACAGCCCTGCCCTGGCCAGGGGGACAGTGCAGGGTGACAGAAGGGACAGCCCTGCCCTGGCCAGGGGGACAGCACAGGGTGACAGAGGCCATCCCCGTCACAGGGCCAGCCCCGGAGCAGAGCGGAGCACAGGGCCGAGCGCTCAGGAAGGCTGCGGTGGGCGCGTGGGCTGTGCAAGGCTGTGGACACTTGCTTTATTTTCAAACAGGTACGGAAATGAAATCAGGAGCTGGTATTCAAGCAGGTATGGAAATCATGAGCTGACGGTGAATGTGAATTGTCCCCAGCCATTACCACACCTGAGAGCCCGGCGTCCTCCTCCTGGCCCGGCAGCTTTCCATAGGGCAGGCAGGGCAGGAAGGGGCGTAGGGAAGCTGCAGGGCAGTGACTGGGGTAGAACTGGGAAGCTGGAGTGGTCCAGTCTCTCCTGTGCCACTCTGGAAAGCAGCACTTTCTGTGCCCCAGCTCCGCAGTCACTGGGAGGGGGATTACTCAACTGTGTTGAAAATATTGCAGAAGTCCCATAGAGTGCTACTTTGGGACAAAAACAGAGAGGGAGAAGGACATGTTTCCAGGGTCATTTGCAGATGCCAGCTTGTTTCAGCATCGTGGGAAAGTGTTGGCCGGCATCTATTGGCACCAGAGCAGGTTTGGATGGATCTTGGGGCAGATGCTGTGGGATGTGCTGCCCTTTTGGTTCCTCATCCTCTGCCCCAGAGCAGCAGCAATGTGCTCCCACCCGTCCCTACAGGACCGTCTACCATCGCCACCATTCCTGTCTCTGCTCCTTTGCAGTCACCTTTATCCCAGCCCAGGAGAGACCTGAATATTTTCCTCACCCCATTCCCTGCATGATTCTCCATCCTCTTTACTGCCATCACTACCTGCTTCTCTCTGAGCTCTGCCCTGCATATTCCACTCCCCCAAAGCTGGGAGCCAGAGAGCCCTCCCAGGGCCTCCAGGCTCCTGTCTCTCAACCCCCTTGCTCCATATTCCCCTGGGAAGGCCAAAAAAATCCCATGAGGAGCTACCACTGTTGGCTCCCTAACAGGTGGCCTCAGAAAATCCTGGTTTCTTCTTGCCATGGCTCAGCTGCAGGTTTGGAGGATGCTGATTTTAGGGTGAGCTCCTTGGGGCGGCTGGACCCAGCTGCAGCAGCTGTTCCCAGAGCTGCAGCTCGAGGCAGCAGAGCGCTGAAGGGATTTGCCTTTTCACCACCTGGGCGCTCTCAGAGGTTTGGTGATGGATTGATTCAGTGCCACTTGAGTCATGTCACCAGTGGCCCAGCTCGAGTGACATGTGACACATCAGGGGACCAGCAGGCCCAAGCAGGAAATCCATGAGCAAGCCAGAAAGTGAGAAACATCGGTTCTTTTTCCATCAAGTGTGAGCAGAGCCTAAACTCAACCAGCACCACATTTTTATCACCCTGCAGTTCCCAAATTAGGGCTCAGGACCCAGGAGCCACAAAGCCATGGCTTAAGGGTACCACGAAGTGGCTTTAGAACTCCCCTGAGGTTAGGTAACAAGGGAGGCACCCTTTGCTGACTACACAAGGGATGCTGGTGGAATGGCAACTGCCCCCAGTCCCACCAGTAAGGGTGTGTGCCCCTTGGGAGGGATGAAAGGCACAGGTGGGATCTGTGGTCTCATGTCCAGGATGGAATTTGTGACCAACCCCAGCTCGACACCAGTGGGCAATGGGAAATGGTTCCTGTATCACCCAGTCAAGTGATAATCCCTGGGCTTTGCTTCTCAGCTGGGTCCCTGTGTCCCCAGGGTCCAGCAGCATTCCTGTCCCCCATCTGCACAGACCTCTGAGGAGAACCACCTCTCTGCATATATTTTCCCAGAAATCCATCCCATCCATTTCCAAGGCAAGGGCTCCAAGGAGAAAACATTTTCCAAGGAGAAAACATGTTCCAAGGAGAAAACGTGTTCCAAGGGGGTGTCCAGGAAGGTTGTGAGGACACACTCACCCAGTTTATCTGGTCATCGCAGACAGGGTTATCCCTCCTTTGGTTCACAAGGTCCTACAGGGTGTTTAGAAAGAGAAGGAATGGGGACCTAGAGATATCTGCAGCTTTAGGGTCGAGGCTCTTTGGGATGTAGCCAAGGAAGGTGTTCTGTGGTACCCACAGCTGTGGTGTCCTGCAGTGGCAGTGCTGCCCATCACTGCCCCTCCTTAATCCAGGGAGCACCAACCCAACCCTCGCTGTAAAGCCAGAGCTGTGCCTGGAGGAACTGGGGAGACAGAGCAGGGAGATAACAAAGCTTTGTGGTGCCAAATCTGACCCTCTCACCATAAATGTGATTTCCCACTCTGCCCTCCCCACACCTCACAAGTTGCTGCAAGGGCCTGCGTGGATAAATCAGCTTTGCTGGTTGAGCCACAGCCCAAAATCCCCACCAGGAATTCAGTGACAGAGTTCTTGTAGGCAGAAGGATGTGAGGATGCATCCCCTACTCTGCCTCCCACAGACCCTGCCCACGCATCGCGCCCTGCAGCGCTCAGCCCTGGCATGGGCCATCCCTCCTGGCCCAGTCTTTGTAGTACTCTCAGGAATTTGGGAAGGACGGCAGCTGATAAGCCCGGGAGAAGGCAGGAAACTAGGATATAAAATAGGCAGGGGCTGTGAATGATGACTTGGGCTAAGTCTACCATCAGCCTGCTCAGTTGCCATTTCTCTTTCCTAGTAATACTAACACACGGTCTTCTTTTGCACCTCATCCTTTAGAGACGCTCCTCCACTAACCCGCAGGGCACTAACAAGAGAAGTTGCTAATCTGCTCCTCCTCTGGCTCCCCCCTCCTCTCCTCCCAGGGTAAACTGAGGCACAGAATGAGCAGGGTTGTACAAACAGCAGCGTCCCACGGGCAGCCCGTGCCAACATCACCACGCAGGGATGGGGGAGCAGGGAAGGAGGCCCCAAAACCCTCCCCGGGCTCATCACCGAGCCTCTTGCCAGTAGCCTGGGGGGGGTCAGTGGGGGAAAAGCCCCCTCTGTCACCTCCATCCCACTTCATGCTCCCTGTCCTTCCTGTTGCAGAGTCGGTGCCGATGGCGGTGATCATCGGAGTGGCCGTGGGGGCCGGCGTGGCGTTCCTGGTGCTGATGGCCACCATCGTCGCCTTCTGCTGCGCCCGCTCCCAGAGGAGTAAGTGTCACCCCCGCCACGCGGCATCCCGCGGGAACGCCCGGGGGGAGAGCTCTGCAGAGAGGGTGGATCAAGGGGACCGGGGAGAAATCGGCGCCTGAATTTACTGACACAATTTAATTCACTGAATTTACCTCTCAGCACAAGCTGCTTCTCCTGTCGGGCTGCCAACTGTTTGCTGCAAACAGCCAGGGCCGGTGGGAAAAAGGAAGGGTTTATGGAAAACATGCCAGGGTAACTGCTGATCCCTGTTAGCAGCACGGGCAGCTCAGGAGGTGTGCAGGGGACCTCCTAATCCCTCCCCTGGAGAAATCCTGATGTCCAAGAGGGAGAAGCATTGTCATTGTGCCACATCGGTGTTTAAAAACTCTCCACAGTTCTGCTTCTGTTTTATTTCCAGTTTTCCTGACATGCATATTCCTAGCAGGAATGACAGCCAGCAGAGGGGTTTTTTTAATGGAACTTGTGCATTTTGGAGTCTGGCTGCACTGGGAATACCATTTAAAGTGACATTAGAGAGGCAGGTAGAGGCGGGGGCGAGGGAAACAGTGTGGCATTGTCTGGCCTCATTAAAGAGACACCGGGAAATTAAACGAGGATTGTTGGCTACATGAAAAGGCACCAAACCAGGAGGGAGAGGAGTGTGATTGTCTAAAGCATTCCAAGCCTCTGGGGAGAGGAGGAGATCCTTGGCGCTGCTCCCGGCTCTCGAGACGCAGGGTACGGATTCCAGGATGCCAAACTCCCCACATGTGTGCCAAAAAACCCAATTGTTGTTCTTTTATTTTATCCCCCGTTGATGGTTTACAAAGCCATCAAAGCCACCAGGCTGCTCCTGGATTCAGCACGGACACACAGCCCCCCACTGCAGAAACGTGTTTAATTTTCAGCGTGATAATGATGCCTCTCCCTGTTTTATCCCCCTTTTTTTTTTTTTGAACCCTCACAGCCTTGATTAACAAGAATTAACAAATTAAATAGGAGAAGTCATTTATCCTGCTTTCTGGGGAAGGATTGCTGATGGACAGGACTCAAGACCAGGCCAGTTTGAGGTCATTTGGCAGCAAGGGACAATGCAAGCACCCGAAGGAAGCAGGGCCAAGATGTGTTTCTGTGTCCATGGGCTGTTTTCATCCCATGCCACATTCTTCAGAGAAACAGAGAGTGTGTGGTTCATTATTTCCCTCTCGTTTGATGGAACCAGATGGTGCAGGGCTCTTTGCAGGACACACGATTTCACAGAAATGCCATGACAACAGATCCCAGACGTGGTGAAAACGTCAGGGTTTAGACCCTCACAAGCTGGAGGCGTGCAAGGATGGGCTGTTCTTCAAGGGGAAAAGCGGGAGGGGACAAGGCCATTCCAGCCAAATGCCCTGTGTGAATTATCCCATTGGTAAATCCGGAAGAAGAGGCATTTTCCTCACCAGGGCTGGGAAGATGTGTTTTGGAAAGAGGGCACTGGGGGCATGGTGGCGGGGTTTGGAGGCCCTTTCCTTCGCTGTGCTTCCAGTGGTATCCAATTTAGAAAAGGTTTTTGGGTGTCCAGTATACCACAGGCTGCTGGGTCTGGGCATCTTCCCTGCTCTGCTGCTCCCCTGGCACTGTGATTCCCTGGGGAGAGGTTGGCAGCATCCCCAGGCCAGGGCAGGGTCCCTGTGCTCCCTACAAGGCTTCTTTGCTATTTCACTTCGGGATCAGAATAAGCAAGAGATCACTCAAGACATCAGCAAAGATCCCTATCCTGATGTCCCTTCCCTCCCCAAAACCTTGTGGGAAGAGCCGGGCCCAGCTGGGGGCAGCAGCAAATCCAGAGTGCAGGTGGAATTCCCCAGCCTGAGATCCGTGCCCGGAGTGCTGCTGGCACTGAGGTCACTCCGTCCCCCTGCACCTGGCTCCCAAAGGCACTGAAAGCTCCCAAAACAGAGTCTCTCCTTGGATTTGGGGGGAACTGAGAGCATCAGGGACCTGGGGGTACGGGTTGGCAGCTGACTGACCATGAGCCAGCAGTGTGCTCTGGTGGCCAAGAAGGCCAATGGCATCCTGGCCTGGGTCAGGAATGGTGTGGCAGCAGGAGCAGGGAGGTCATTCTGTCCCTGTCCTCGGCACTGGTGAGGCCGCACCTCAAGTGCTGTGTCCAGGTCTGGGCCCCTCAGGTCAGGAAGGACCTTGAGGGGCTGGAGCACATCCAGAGGAGGCAACAAGGCTGGGGAGGGGCTGAGAGCACAAACCCTGTGGAGAATGGCTGAGGGAGCTGGGGATGTTCAGCCTGGAGAAAAGGAGACTCAGAGGTGCCCTTGTCACTCTCTGAACTCCCTGGAAGGTGCCTGTGCTCAGGTGGGGGTTGGGCTCTTTCTCCAGGCAGCAGCTGCCAGAAGGAGAGGACACAGCCTTGAGCTGCGCCAAGGGAAATACAGATTGGATATTGGGAAAAAGTTTTTCACAGGAAGGGTGATAAAGAACTGGAATGGTCTGCCTGGGGAGGGGGTGGATTCACCATCTCTGGGTGTGTTTAAGAAAAGACTGGATGTGGCACTCAGTGCCAGGGTTGAGTTGAGGTGTCAGGGCTGGGTTGGACTCCATGATCTCGGAGGTCTCTTCCAACCCAGAGATTCTGGGATTCTGGGATTCTGGGATCAGCAGGTGAACCAGACCCCAGTGACTCTCCGGGAGCAGAACCCTGCAGGGAAGGACTTGGATGTGCCAAGTGGAGGGGCTCTTACAGCAGTTTTGAGGTGCTGATGCCAACGGAACGCTGTGGCCACTGTCTCCGGTGGCAGGAGGGTGGGAACACAGGCTGAAAGGTGAAGAAAGGAATTTCATCACCGTCAGCGGTGTGTGCTGTGCAGAGTTATTACAGAGATCAGCTCAGGAATGATGGGACCGACAGAGCACTTGGATAGTAGGAGAAGGACAAATTTCCTGCCAGGATGACTGCAGATTCCTCTCCCAAGACAAATACTGGAGCGTTGTGCCATCGTTTACAACAACAACCTGGTGCAGGCTGTTGTGTGGAGGGGACACAGTGACCCAGTGGTAGCTCTGGAGAAGGAATCTCCTGAAAAAAAAAAGGATCAGATGCAAACACACTGGTCCTGAAGGCTCTGGAAAAGAAAAAAATTTACTTTACTGCACATCTGTTGTTGTATCTTCAGTGACTTAACAGCCCAGAGTTATTTAAGGGGGAACACTCCTGGGAGAGGAGCTGCAAGACACTGATTAGCTTCTCCTTGTGATTAAAGACAGAGACTCTGGCACCAGGAACGTGGTCCCAGCAGGACAATATTAAAAAAAAAAAAAACAAATGCTATGTAACTTCCCAGTGAAAGCCTGTGCCTTGTGCCCTGAGACTTGGAGAGGTCTGGGGGCTGCGGGTGTCGAGGAGAGATGAATTCAAGAATGGAGCTTCAAGCTGATGTGGCTTACACCATTCAGTTTGGTTTAGAGATAAAACTCCCGGGGGTCCAGCCTTTTCCGGACTGATCCCCGCAATCCCGGCTTGGCAGGGCCCTGTGGGATCCAGCAGCTGCAGGCAGATCTGACAACCCAGCAGTTCAAGGCAGTTTTTGGGTCTGGGAAGGCTGGCACAGCCATCCTGGGAGGTGAGAGCCAGATCTGTGGCTGGGAGCCAGCTTCAAAGCTGTTGAGGTCTCGCTGCTCAGATTTGCCTCCATCTCTGCTTTTCATCTCAGCTTTGTGCTGCCGTTCTGCTCCTGCTGCTCCACGTCTGTGGCTTAATTCTGCTAAAAATGACTTGTTCAAAGCACGCCTGACACCTTCAGGGAAGGCAGGGAGTCTCTCCAGGAATGTTTCTCCCTTCTCTCATTGTCGTTTCCAGGCTGCTTGGGGATGATAAAACCATCCCTGGCTACGCCTGTGTTCACTGCTTGGCCTTCTCCATGTGTTGTCTGTACCCCAGACTGGGGGAGGCTTTTCTCAGGCGTTCCCAGTGTCTGGGCAGAGCTCGTCCATCCCTTAGGAGCAGTATTTCCTACAGATCAGCAGGCTGGACAGTGATCCCACTCCCTGTGGGAGTGAGCAGTTCTGCTACAGCCCAGCCCTGGTAACAGCACAGTGAGCGTGGCAGAGGCCAGCCAAGCTCCCTAAGGAATTCCTGTTGGAGTCTGAGCTGTCCATACCTTACAGCAATGCTCTTCCAGCTCTTCAATGGGCTTGCTGAGCCAGGTTTATTTTCCCTGGTGCTGCCAGGAATCCTCAGTCAGATCCCTGCAGAAGCTCCCCCACTGCCTTGGACTAACCCCCCTTGTCCATCTCCCTCTTTTCCCAGATCTCAAGGGTGTGGTGTCTGCCAAGAACGATATCCGTGTGGAGATCGTGCACAAGGAGCCGGCCTCGGGCAGGGAGGCGGAGGAGCACCCGACCATCAAGCAGCTGATGGTAAAGAATTCCTTCCCCTCCCTAAGCGATTGCTCCGGGCAAAAGTTGGATGGTAACGAGCCCAGGCACGTGTCGTCCAGCCCCGTAATAACCACTCAAGGCAAAGATGCTCTTCCAAAAATCCTCTTCTCGAGATCTACATCCTCCTGCCATAAAAACTCCTCGAGCGAAACTTCACTAATGAGGAGGGAGAGCTGGTAGGGGTTTATTGCAGTGGTCCAGTACCCGCCGGGCTAATTGCAGAGCAAATTTGCCACCTGACACGTGGAAAGGTGCGGAGGGCAGGGAGACACACAGCGGGCGAGCACGAGGTGATAAGGAGCTCATTAACCAGTGAGGGCTGCGCCAAGGTGAGTGCACAGGGCTGGGTGCACGCTCAGAACGCCGGGGGTGCGGGGCCGGTCTGCACCTGGCTCTGTAACAACCGCGGAGGTGTGACCTTCCCGAGGCCACTGCCTTCACCCGCGGGGACCGGCAGACACGGGCAGGGCGAGAGGTGGATTGTTGAGATCTCAGGAGACCCAGCTCGCGGCCTGATGGTGGTGCAGCCTCACCACCCGCTCCGCTGTGTGCTGCGGTCGCTGTTCTCTGTGTCTCAGCCCCAGCTGGCCTTGGCTTTCGCTTGCTGGTGACAAATGGAAGCTGGAAAATGGCAAAGAAACCTGTAAAAAAAAAGGGAGGTAAAAGAGTGGATGGCAAAGGGAGAAGGAATTGAAGAAGCCAGTAGCTGCTTTCTAGGCTGCTGGGGGTTTTTTTCCTTCTCTAACACTCCATTTATTGGGCAGCAATTGTACGTCCTGCCTGCAAAAGCTGTTCCGTGCATGCCTGGTGGGAAGGCAAGGCTGAGCATCGTAGGGTGGGTGGAATTGTTTGCTGGAATTGCCAGAGCATTTAGACAGCCAGGGAGCCTCCAAACAACGCGGCAGGAGGAGGTGGAGATCTGGCAACTTATCCCAGCACCGCTGAGGTTTCTGTGCAAGACCCTTCATTCCCAGTAGGGGTTTGCCCTGAGAAATCTGCAAGTCCACGGTGGGGTTTGCAAGGCCACAAGGGAAGAGGAGGCTGGGATTTGGCTTGGAGCAATCTTTCAGGATGAAGGGGAATGAGAAGCTTCCTCTCCATGGGACCCTGTACATCATCTGTGTGATCAGCAGTGCCGAGCTCAGATGTGGCTCCCACAGGGGCATCTGGGATGGTCCCAAATCCCACTCCAGACCGTAACCACCAGGCTGGAAGCACACACCAAGCCTCAGCAGAAGGGGACATTTACCACTGTGAGTGAACAAGGAAGAGGATGGTGGAGGTACAGGATCATGGAAGCCATCCTAGGGACTTTCTTGGGCTATTTGCAGGATCTAGGGGGTGATTTCACATCAGCGTGTGCCTTGGTGAGGCTGGGAGCAGAGCAGCGAGGAGATGTGCTGGGCACGTTGCAGGGAGGATTTTGGCAGGGTGGAAATGGTGCAGGAAAAAATGACAATATTTGTGTGGGAGTGCTGGGAAAAATGCCTTACAGAGAGAGGTTGTGGAGCTCCTGGGTTTATCAGCCAGACGAGTGAGAGGTGGTTTGGCCACAGCACAAAGGAACCATTTAAGTGTGAACACAGAAGGCGAAGCTGAGCGCTTTTAAACGTGACACAACAGACTCACAGCCTGGCTGGACTGGAAGAGGGCAATTCTTCCCCTTTCCTGGCAAATCCAGGCATTTTTCCTGAAAATACAGCAGTTGGAAGTGACATCGTTGGATCAGCACTGTTCAGGAGCTGGAAGAGGTGGTCCATGATCTCTGACCCTGATGCTGGGAGGGCTGGGACATCCTGCCTGCACAGGATCAGAGCCCCCTCCCCTGCCTGGATCAGAGCCTCCCCACCCTCATGTGCTCGGCAAGCACATTCTCAGGAAATACTCCCCAATTCCTTCTCTCCTCAGGGTCTGCAGGGACCCTCTCTCTCCCTCATCCACCTCCTTGCTCTGTCCCACAGCCAGTGTGGTCATCCTCCTCTGGCCATCAGACACCCAGCCGTGGATGCCAAACAGATTCTTGAAAAAATATTCCAACTTTGTCAATGAAATGAAGGATCAAGTTAAAAATTCCCCCTTGCCGATGAGTAGCAATGAGACTTCTCTAGCAGGAGGAGGAAGGCAATGCCCCTCCCTATCCTCACCCCAGGATTTTCCAGCTCTCCCTCCTCCCAGCCCCAGCATTATTCCCTCTGCTTCCCTCTGCCTTCTCCGAGCATCCTGTGAGGCCTCCATCCCTCGAGATGGTCTCTTTGCTCCCAGCAGTGTTCATCACACCTTGCAGTTTAATAGCAACTGTGACTGTCGTTGCCATGCCGGGGGCTCGGGATCATTAATGTGGATGTTAACGACGAGCGGCCACGCTGGCAAACAGCTCCGCGCTGCTCTCCATCCCAGCCCCATCCAGGCCTCCCGGCCAAGCCCCTGACTCCAGCACAGCCTGACCTGCTGAGGAACCTGCTGAATTTCAGCTTCCTCACAGCGTGGATGTGCCTTTGCTGCTCAGTTTCCCGCCGTGTCCCGCTCTGCCGGAGCGCTCCTGGCCGCGCAGTGCCGGCGTGGCTCCCCGTCCCCGCAAAAGCTGTTTTGTCATTCTCTAGCCATCTGTGACCTCGGCAGCTCACCGTGCTTTTCACAAGTAATTATTCATGCATCTATAAATTCATTAACACCTTAGGATACGCGTCACGCTGGCTGATTTGCATATGTTCACTTTGCCTCAGCGGCGTTCCCACCCCCTGCTCCGAGAGCTGTTCTGCCAGGCAGTGCCTACGGGCAGGGAAAAGGCTGCCAGCTCTAGTGGCCGGAGGCAAAAGAGCCTGGTAAAGGGTCTGATCCTGGGGAAAATAAACCACAGCAGCCGCATTCTCTCTCCTGCGGGATGCATTGCTCGGGCACGGCAGTTGGGTTGAGCCCGGGCTGTGGGGAGGGAGATGAAGAGCATCGTCAGCTCCGGCGTGGCACAGCCTCCTCCCTTACCCTGGCTGGGTTTATTGCTGCCTGATCGGACCCTGTGCCTCCCCATCCGTGAAATGGGGCTGATAATCCCAAAGGAGCCATCCCGGCTCTCATGAGCAGTCAGAGACGATCCCAACATGACAGGCACGCAGGGGCATCCCAGAGATCTCCATCTCTGGATCATCCCTTCCACCAGAGGGGATCCGGTGTGGCCAGGCAGATCCAGGCATCACCTTTGGTAAATATTTGGAGTGGAACAGTCAAAATAATCAATCCAGTGACAGGTTCATCTTTTCCTGTCTCCTTAAACCCATCCCTCTGCTCCAAAGGCTGTTCCTGGTTTGTTCACAGCCTTCACAGGTGATCAGCACCAGACACCTTTTCCAGCTCTGATCCCTGTGGAAGAGGAAAAATCTAAGCAGCAGAATTTCTATTCTGGGTGAGGCTCATTCCTACCTGCCCAGTGGACACAGCATCCCTCTCTTTGCCTTCCTCCCGTGCCCGCGGGCCGGGACATTTTCCGTGTGCCCAGTGCCACCGCCACCCTGGGAAGTACCAGCAACCCCAAGCTGGCAGAGCCGGGTCTGAACTGAAGCCAGGCTGCGTCTCTGCAACCTCCAGCCTCACCCGAGAGGCTCGGGGAACATCCCTCCCCCGCAGCCGACCCACTGCAGCAGCACCAGCCCATCCAAAAGCCACATTTTGGGGAGAGGTGGGACAAGGTGCTGCAGCTTCTCGTGTGGTGGGCAGCCACACCCACCCCAGTGGGAGCTCACATCACGGTGCCACCGAGGCCAGAGCCAGTGTTTGAAGGTGGTAAAGCTTCATCCCGCTGGGAATTCCGAGACGGGTTCTCTATTCATGGGCTTGTTCCCTCCGTGGGAGCAGAGGAAGTCGCTGTTCGAGAATCGTCATCAACATCTCTCACCCTGGTAACGTCTGGCCTGCACAAATGCTGCCGGGTGGCATCCAATTACCCAACCAGCCGGAAATACTGTAATTAAACCTGGAGCGAAGGGGGGGAGGCACTTCGAGCCCGCCAGGTCTGGAGGATACTCAGGGACCTGAAGAAGCATTTTAAAAAAACATGTTGTGTCCACAAATGAAAGCCAAGAATTTAATATCCGGTCGGATTCTCCATCTCAGAGGCCTCATTTGGTGCCGTGAAATGCGGGAGAGCTCCCATTCCCAGAGCGGACCAGGAGGCACGGCACTGCCTGCTGCTTCCCTCCCGTGTTTCCCTGAGCTGAGTGACCCTGGGAAGGCGCTCTGCTCTGCAGGGATGATCTCCCCGGGCGGTGGGAGCCGGCACAGCGAGGCCGAGGTGATGCTTCAGGATCTTGAGGGGGTCCCTGCCTTTTGCAGTGGGGGAAACCGAGGCAGTGGCGCTCAGGGGTGCAGTTTGTCACATCCCTCAGCCACGCTGATCCAGGAGGGACCGACGAGGTTTGGGAATGGGCAGGACTTCACACCCTGGATGCGATGCCCCACTACTCTGGGGATGGGGAAGGCTGCTGGCTCCTGGCAGTGCCAAGCAAGATAAAGCCCTGGCGTGAGGTTCCCAGGCTGGGAAGGGCGCTGGCAGGAGGGGAATTTTGGGCATGTGGCTCTAACAGGCGGGTGTGTCCCCAGCCATCCGCACGGCACCGCTGTGGCCGAGACCCGGAGTATATTGGTGCTGTCACCCGGCTGGAGAAAGCCATGGCTCTGGAAAAAAAGTCCAGGAATGACGCTGGGCATCCCATGCCAGGGCACTCTTTGGCCTCTTTTTCCATCTATTCCCCTCTCCCGCTTTGTAATCCCCGTTAATGCTGGCGACGGAGTGAACTTGGGTTAAGTTCCGTCGCTTCCCGGTGTTTACTCAGTGATGACAAAGCGGAAATCACACCAACGAGGGTCCCACCTCCCACTAATTAATGGTGTAAGATTTTAATAAAGGTGACGTTAATGACCGGCTGTAATGGGGGAGGGAATCGGAGATTCAGTGATGTGATGGCGCATTGTGGGGACTCCCTGCAGTCCCCAAATCCACGGCGTGCAGCCGAATTCAGGACGTCCTGCCAGCCCCAGGCACAGGCAGGGTTCCCACGGGGCTCGAGGAGCATCCCAGTGCCAGCATCATTCCCACCATCCCTTCAAGAGGCAACATAAAATGGCTTAAAACACCCCGCCAAACCCGAGGTTAATTCCACGGAGGTTTGGTCACAGCGGGACTGTTCCCGTGGTTCCCACGTCCCTTCTCCCCTCTCCACCTCTGGGTCTGGCCCTGCCCGCTTGGGTCATCCACGCCAACACAAAAAAAAAGCCAAAACCAAGAAGTGGTTTTTTTCCTTTTCTTTCCGAGCTAGGACCTGATAAACCCTTTCGATAAGGTTGACACCCCCAGTCTCTGCCTTTGCAGAGATGCTTTAGAGGATCGAGGGGATCGCTGAGGCTGACAGAGCAAAAAAAACCCTCCGCATCCCATTTTAGCTGCACTCGTTTAAACCTCAGCGACACTTGTATTTATCCTGGTAAATCAATGGCTGATACAGGCTTTCTTTTCCCTAGGAAAACTCAGGTACTTTAATTTATTGCCTTTAACAACCACATCAAAGGCTTTCGGGAGATGAACAGCAAGTGCCGCGGGGTGTATTTCCACAGCCACTTACCGTCTTAAAGAGGCGAGAATTTGGGCAATAAAAAGGAATTTTGGGGCTGATGTGGGGCTGTGATCCCAGAGAAGCCGGGCTGGCGGCGTCCGGTGAATATGGGAGAAGTTTAAAAAAGGCAACTGAGAAATTGGTTGATAATTATTCTCCTTCCTGCTCAGCCCCGCGTGCTGAAGGAAGAGTAATTAAAGCCGTGGTGTAATTAATGTGCACCTTGCCTCTCCTCTCCGCCTCTCCCCGATCACAGCCAGCCTTCAAAGGAAAACTAATGAGGCGGCCAAGTTCAGCTGAGGAGGAAAGGTTGAAAAGAAGGGAAACAAAAAAAAAAGAAAAGGATATTTGGAGGGTGTTGCTTTGGGCAGGCGGGTGCAGCCCCAACCCTCACCACGGTAAATAATTTGTTTTCTGCATCAGCCTGGCCTTTTCTGTCCTAAACAGGGAAAACCAATCTGTAACCCAGGGAATCGTGTGGTTTTCGGGCGTCCGTCCGGCTCCTTCCGCCCTCGGACACTGCTGGGGCAGCCCTGGGCAAGTCCTTGAATCCGGCTGGTGGCAAATTCCCTGTGCCGTGGGGCTGCTGATGGATGTGGGGCTCGCCCCACGTGGCCTGGGGGTGATGGGGACAGCCGGGGGACAGGCAGTGCCTGGGATGCTGACCCCTCCCTGCCTCCTCTCCTAGATGGACCGGGGGGAGTTCCAGCAGGATTCGGTGCTGAAGCAGCTCGAGGTGCTCAAGGAGGAGGAGAAGGAGTTTCAAAACCTGAAGGTGAGTGAGATCTTGGGGCTTGCCTGTGTCCCCAGCCCCACCTAGAGATGGGGTCAGGGCCCCCCCAGTCACTCCTGGCAGAGGGGTGCTGCGAACCTCTCCCTGTGCCCACCACCGGGCAGAACCAGCTCATCCCTCACCCAGCACTGCTGCTGCCAGGCTGTCTGTCCTCGGGCCACGTCCCCAGCGGTGGCCTGTCCCAGAGGGCTGTCCCTGTGCAGGGAGAGAGGCTCTGGTATGTGGCCCCAGCAGCTTTTGGGGGATGACATGAAGGTGTGGTGTCAGGACAGTGTCAGGGTGCAAGGGGCACTTGTGTCCCGGCCTGGAGGGGGCTGAACAGAGTGGAATCCACTGGTGGCACAAGAGGACATTGCTGGACCGTTTGGTGGTTGAAGGTATCGTCCAAAGGGGGTCTGTGAAAATGGGGAAGGGTCTGGAGGGGTCGTATGAGGAGTGGTTGAGGTGACTTGGTTTGTTCAGCCTGGAGAAGACCAAGGAGAGACTCATCAGGGTCTGAAGCTTCTTCCCGAGGGGCAGCTCCAATCTCTGCTCTCTGTGACCAGTGACAGGACCCAAGAGAACGGCTGGAGCTGTACCAGGGGAGGGTCAGGCTCAGGATCAAGGAACGGTTCTTCCCTCAGAGGGTGCTGGGCACTGCCCAGGCTCCCAGGGAATGGGCACAGCCCCAAAGGCTGCCAGAGCTCCAGGAGGGTTTGGAAAACACTCTCAGGCACAGGGTGGGATTGTTGGGGTGTCTGCAGGGCCACGAGTAGGATTGGATGGTCCTGGTGGGTCCCTTCTAGCTCAGGATGTTCCATGATTCTGATAAGTCTCACGTGTCCTGGGTGGATGGGCAGGGTGGGCACCCCAAACGCCACGGTACCCAGGGAGGCCACCACCAACCTGCCCCCCTTTTCCCACTCCCCAGGACCCCACCAACGGCTACTACAGTGTGAACACCTTCAAGGAGCACCACTCCACCCCCACCATCTCGCTGTCGGGCTGCCCGGCTGACCTGCGCCCGGCCGGCAAGCAGCGGGTGCCCACAGGCATGTCCTTCACCAACATCTACAGCACCCTGAGCGGGCAGAGCCGCCTCTACGACTACAGCCAGCGCTTCGTGCTGGGCATGGGCAGCAGCTCCATCGAGCTGTGCGAGCGCGAGTTCCAGCGCGGCTCCATGAGCGACAGCAGCTCCTTCCTCGACACCCAGTGCGACAGCAGCATCAGCAGCAGCGGCAAGCAGGACGGCTACGTGCAGTTCGATAAGGCCAGCAAGGCCTCCGCATCCTCCTCCCACCACTCCCAGTCGTCTTCCCAAAACTCAGACCCCAGCCGGCCCCTGCAGAGGCGGATGCAGACGCACGTTTGAGCCCCTCCGGGGACGCTCGGGACCCTCCGCGTGGGCGCCGTGGCTCCGTGCTCGGACAGTCGCGCCCACCGGCAGCGGCGGTGGGAAGAGGCCGGATCCAGCCCCCTCAAAGCGGGGCTGCAGGGCAGGGGACCGGCCGAGCATCCCCCCTCCCTGGTACATGCTAAGCACAACCCCGCCGAGGACGCGCTGAGCCCCGGGGAGCCGTCCCCTCCGCGGGGCTGGGGAAGGCCCTGGCCCCACCACGCACCCTCGCGCCCCCCAGCCGCTCGCCTCCGCTTCCCGCTCCTTCCCTTCCTTCGTGGTGTTCGGTGTCCATACTTATAGAGTCC
>WEKY01016192.1:109468-149545 GCA_013390045.1 Picathartes gymnocephalus
CCACGTGAGACAGGAGGGGGGGGACATCGGTGGGACAGGGACCCCCCGGGAAGGGCCTCTCCACGCTGTATCGCGGCACCGCGGTCAATACAAGAGGTGTTTCTCGTGGCACGCCTGGGCTGATGGCCGCCCCGCGGGGACATGGGCTTCCCTGACACTCTGCCCCGGCACAGACCTGGCCTGGAGCCTGGGTGTGCCATGGCCACCTGGGGAGGCCCCGTGGAGGCAGAAATGGCCAGTGGTGGAGGGAAACTGAGGCACGGGGCAGCTGGGACCCCACAGCCCCAGCGTGGGAGCCAGGAGATGGGGCATCACAACAGGTAAGAGGATGTGGGGACACAAGGGCATGGGGCAGGCCACCCTCCCTGCAACTCACAGCCCCAAAATTCCCTCACCCCCTCCCCATCATAGCCCAGGAGCACCCAGCCCATCCCAGCCTCACCAGGACTTTATTGGGTGCCAGCATCAGCCCCAACACCCCCACCCATGGGTCCCCCCAACACCTGCAGCCGCACAGAGGCAAGAGGGGACCCTACACCAGCAGGGCGAAGGCACCAGTCAACCCCTCCATGGTGGGGGGACATCCCAAATGCCCACCCCTGGAGCCAAGCACATGCCAGCCCACCCAAGGCCCCTTGTCCCTGACACCAGTGGCATGTGAGCCCTGGGTGAAAGCTCCACCATAAATAAGCATTTAAATTAATTAAATTAATCTGCACCACCAAAGGGCCCTGGCAGACCCCGAAGCCAAGCACCCCAGGGTGCCCCCACCCAGGGGGGCTGTGGGGACGAGTCCCTACGCCAGCGCTAAGGCACAGGACAGGGCCGCCAAGTAAAAAAGGAAATTAAAAAAAAAGGGGGGGAGGAATTAAATATTTCAGGGGAGGTCCAGGGCAGGGAGGAGGCAACATTAGCCTCGAAAGGCTCCCATTCCCTGGGAGGGGAGGGGCCGGGACCCCCAAAATCAGCCCCTCAGCAGGGCCCTCGTCAGTGTATGAAGGAATTAAGGGAAAGAGAATGTCCAGGGCAAGGGCTCCTGCCCTGAGTCACCCCCTCAGGCCCGCTGGGAGGGAGGACCCCCCTACCCCAAAAATCCCCTCCAAGTCCTTGGTAGCTTCAGTGCGTCAGTAGAAAAGGCGCTGGGCCACGGCCCCGCCGGGCTCCCTGCGCCCCCGAGAGCTGCCCCACCCCAGGGACCCGCGGCCCAGCGCGGTCCCCCAGCCCCCGCCCCGCTCCAAGAGTCCCAGAGCACGGTGGCGGCGGCAATAAGGATGCTCTGCCCTCGGGCACTCTGGCCACGCCAGCCCAGTGTCCCCTCACTGCAGGGGACGGTGTCTCCTCGGTGTCCCTGCGCAGCCCTCAGAAGTAGGTGAGGTTCTTGACGAGTCCCAGCTCCAGCATCCGCTTGATGGCCACGGCCTCGTGTGACACGTTGTGCTCCGACGCCTGTGGCACAGGGAGCAGGGGGTGACGCCAGAGTCTGCCAGGAGGGGCCACGCACTTTCCTTGCACCCCTCCCACCTTCCCACCCTCCGCCTTGCCCACCCCACCAGCAGGGACTGCAGCTCCCCAAAAGCAGGGGCGGAACCCTCCCCACCCAATCCCCCTGAGCCCTTCTCCTCACACATAAACTGGGGATGGATCCAACCCTCCGTGCTTTCAAAGACATTCAGCTACTGGGAGAAGTTGGATGATGACCATCCAAAGGCAGACTTCAACATCCATCATGGGAGGGAAGAGAGAGGGAAGAGCCTTCCGTGCCATTCAGCATCCTGGCACTGCTCTCCTGGGCTGTCATCCCCCATCCTGGGGGAAAAACGGGGCGAACAGGGACTAAACTGTGGGGCAGACACTTACAGCCATGGACTTGAGCGTGATCTGTTCATAGTAGTGGATGGTTTGCTTCTTGTTGGCCGAATCGGGGTAGCCAAAGCCCGCAATGTGCACCAGGTCACAGAAGTGCAGTGCCAAGGTGATGGCCAGCAGCCCCGTGGTGGGCTTCTGGGGGACAGAGAGCCACAGCCTTCAGGGAGCCGCACGGGGACAGGCTGCCACCCCTCAGGGGGTGCACAGAGAGCGGCCATCCCCACCCTTACCTGTTTGACCTTCCGTGGTTGCTTCATGGGGAGGTTGAGCAGTTTAGCAGCAGTTACTTCCATGTAGTAGGGGTTGAGGATGCGCACTTGCTCCGGGTTGGCGTCCCAGATCAACGGCGGCTGCTTCCAAAACCCTTTCCGAACCTGCAAGAGACCAGATGTCCCCAAGGGTGGGATGGCATGGCAGTTGGAGTCTGGAGCAGCCAGGGAGGCGCTGGACCCGGTTCCCCACCACTCTCACCCTCTTCTTGTCATTGAGGATGGCTTCCATCCACTGGAAGTCCATGGGCTTGAAGGGCACAAGCACCAGCAGCGTGTCGGGGTTGTTCTCGGTCCGGGGGTCGAAGTGGGCCGACTCCGGGTAGAAGAGGCGCATGGTGGTCTTGGAGCCCACGTCCTGCTCATAACCATGGACCGGGGCGTTGTTCAGCCTTTGGGACATCACAGGTGTCAGCCCCGGATGCGGGTGGCACTGGGGAGGGAGCGGTGGGCCGGGCCCAGGGCTGTACCTGATCACGACATCGTAGGTGTTGATGGTGTTCCCCATGGAGCTGTTGCGGAGCCGGTGGCCGTTGCCCACCACCGCACACCTCCGGCACTTCAGGCTGCGAGAGAAAACCCCGTCTAAACCAGACTTATTCCAAAACCGGGGTGATTTTAACCCCTGGGGGGGATTAAACCCAGTGTTGTCCAGTCTCCAAACCTTCCCATGCTCCAGCCACCACCCTTGGGTTGCAGAGGTTCATTTTGCCAAATCCTGGACTCACAACAGACAAATTTCAACCACCCCCCAAGACAGCAATGATGAAGAAAAAGAAAGAAAAGCCCCTAAGCCCACGCCAGCGTTACCTCTGAATGCTCTCGGGCACGGAGTAGTGGGTGATGGACAGCAGGCGCAGGAGGACCTCTTCTGCAAAGCAAGGGCAAGAGCAAGGTGAGGAAGGTGAGGAAGGTGAGGAAGGCAGCTCCTGCCTGTCACAACACTCTGGGTACTGCCCCATCCCTGATGAATTTGCTCCTGCTGTTAATCCCAGTTTCAGGCAGACCATCTGTCGCTGGGGCTTAGTAAAACCTGGCCCAATCTAAACTGTTTTAGAGGCACCATGTGCACCCAGGGTGAGGAGATACGCACTGCAGAGTCTAGAAACCAAGAAAACAGCTTGGGAATAGTCCCCAACAAAATCAGCCTGCAGATGTCTTTAGGAAAAGGGCATTTGAAAGGACGGACAGACAGACCCCACAGAGCACTTCCAGGCTTACCACTTCCCTTGGTGCCGTAGGGCAGCTCGTAGAGCGACGGCGTCTTCACCCAGAAATAGTCCTTCAGCTGCAGGAACAGTGGGTGATCCCTCGTGTAGCTGCCAAGGAGCAAAGGGCCAGTGAGACTGGGATGGGGGACGGCACAGGGATGGGGTCCTGGCTCTGCATCCCCCCCACTCCCTGCTCCCAGCCCCAAAACTCACTTCCCAATGAGCTGTGCTGCTTTCTTTTCCACCTCCCCAAGGGGACACGTTGTCTTGTTGTTTTCTTGCACAGGGAAATACAAGCTGTAAAGGAAGAGGTTCATTAAATCAAATGATGCCTGTTTCTCTGCAGCTCCCTCCTGACAAAAGGGGCTCCCAGGCATCCCCACTGTGGGATTCAAGCTGTGAGAGAGAGATTTGCAGCCAGATTTAAGGCCAGCAATGCCTGGGTATTGCAGCCTTGCATCAGAAGAGGTCTCTCTTGCTCTGCTCATGAACCTCACACTATGCTTTCCCTGTCTCCATCAGCATCGCTGGCACTGGGAAGAGAGCGGGGTATTCCCACCCTCCCGGGCTCAGAAAAGCACCAGCATTTGCAAAAAACCCCTCAGAGCCCAACCACCACCACACACTGAGGGGAAACCTTGCTTGTGTCCCCCACTCTCCAGCCAGCAGCAGCCAAGGACGCTGCCACCTCCCCAGTCCCCTCGGATCCAGCCAGACGATGCTCTGGCATCCCTGTGTGGGATGGGCGGGAAGAAGCCGCCTCCCAGGAGTGAAGGAAAGGGCAGGAGGTCCTTTAAAGTCGAGTAAGAAGCACTCACAGCTGTATGTACCTGTCTTCCCGGTAGATCGAGTACCAAACCATCACCAGAAACAGCGCCAGCACCCCGAGTATCTTCCCTCCTGCATGCCCAGAGGGGACGGGGAGAGAAAAACCACTGTTAACCATGGGCTTTGGACGACTGCTTGTGGGGTCCCACAGCATCCCAGCTAGATCCAGGATGGCAAGCCTTCTCCTCGGGGAGCAGCTGGGGTCAGCTGGCACCACCACCTAGAGAGGAGCGGTTCTAAGATGAATGAGGTGCTTTTGTTCCAGGTTTAAACGCCACTGTGACATTTCCTCCTGCCTGTTTTGCGAAGCCGAGGCAAATATCCTTTTTCCGTGTGCCTACACCCCATTTCTGTGCAACAAAGTCCCAGGGGTTCCAGGTGCCAAAGCCCAGAGATCAAGGTCCCTGGAACCATCCTCCCTGCTGCGACCTGCTCCTGTGATACCCCAGTACTCCATCCCTCAAGCAGAACCACAGCGAAGCAGCATCCAACGCCCAGACTTCCAAATGCAAATTCCCCAGGCTCCCCATCCCTGCTTGGACAGAGGCAGACGGGCCCCTCCCCACCCCGCGTGGGACTCACGAGACTTGTTGATCATTTTTATCAGCAGGAAAGGGTTCAGGCGAGGGCCGGAGCTCTCATCGTGGCTGGTCACCTGCAGCAGGAAAAGAGGGAAAACCCATTGGAGCCGACCCTAAAACTCCATCCAAGAGGCGTCACTCCCTGCTTGCCCATCTGCATCTGTGGACAAGCAGGTGTGAGGGTCCCTCAAGGGATTTATTTATTTAAATTCACATTTCTTCGCTGCCAAAAGGTTGGTTTAGAGATCTTATCAAAGCCAGACAAGCAGCCGTGCTTCCCAAGGAGCTTCAGCCCTACAGGCTAGAGGCCAAAGGAAAAAAAAATGGAATTAGGAAGAACAAGCCCCCAGTAGGGTTTCAACCACTAAATCCCACGGGGGGAGACTTTAAGCCCAGCTTAAGCATCCACCTGGCACCAGCAGGTATAAAGCCCAACGTGCCACCACAAAGCCAGTCAGAAAGGACAGGAGCAGCCAAGCAGGATCAGACCAAAGAGCGTCACGTACTTGGGGAACCTCCAACGCCTTGGATTCACCCATCCTGGCCCAGGGAAAGGAGGTGCTGCGAGCTTAGTGCCCGCGCCAACGCTGCCCAGGGGAGCGGGGCCACTTTTGTCCTCCTTGGAAACCTCTCGCTGCTGGAACAAGGAGCAAAGAGCCGCGGTCGGAGCTGTCCCATCCCGCCAGGACAAGGCAAGGGCGGAAAATGAACTTACCAGGTGGGGGAAGCTTTGGGCTACAGGGGAGGCCTTGCTCGCAGGGTGAATCCTGCTCTAAGCCAGGCTCAGAGCCGGGCTAGGCTTTGCCACCCGGTAACCGAGCTCCTCCCGGCCCCAGCCAGCCACGTCTCGGTGCGTTAAACGCCAGCCACGGGGAAAGGTGCGCGCCTGGGCTGGGTGATCCAAACAGCCTCTCAGGCAGAGCCTGCCCATCAGAGTCTCCAGGGATTAGTCACCTGGCGAGGCAGGGCACCCACCTCACCCCCTCCCTGCCCGAGGAAGTGCCACTACCCAACCTGACACCTGCCAACTGCCCGGCAAGGCCACGGCCTCCGCCAGCCAAGAGCACCAGGCTTGGGGGCAGAAATGAGAAGAAACGGGACCAAAGATGGTCCCACAAGAGCCAGGCTCTTCCCTTCCCTGTCACGGACTTCTGAAGTTAAAAGGCCAGGAGAGCAATTAATTAAGAAGGGCAAGAAGGGCAATTAAAAAGCAATTAAGGACAATTAAACCACACTAAAAGCAATGAGACAGGACACTAGAAAAAGAAAATTGTGTCCATTGGACAGCAGAGGGATGGGGAGAGGTGAGGTGGTCCCCTAGGAAAGCATCTCTCTCCCTCTGAACCGCTTCTCCTTCCTAAAACATGGATAATTGTGCCCCACCATCACCTGGGGGCTCCAGAAAGGGGAAGCAACCGCCCATCCCAACTTACACCCTGGCTCTCATCCTGCATCCATATTTCTGGCTCAACAAGCCCCTCCTGCTTGGGAAGATGAAACCCATGGCTGGATCTTCAAGGGAGGAGGCACTGGGGGCGGGAGGGTCTCACCTCTTTATAGTTACAATTGCTTGGAAAAAATAAAATGAGGGGAAGGTAAAAAAGCAGCTTGTGCTTCCTGGGGGGTTTTGTTCTGAGCAAAACCGACCATAAAAGCCCCGAGGGGAAATCCACCGCCATAGCTGCAGAACAGGGATGCTCCTGGAGGGCCTGAGTACCCCTGTTTGCCCAGGGCTGGGAAACTGCTGGACATCAGGACCTGGTTTTAGCACCAAGTTCACCCCCCAGCTTCATCCTTGGGTGCCAGAACACCCAACCAAGTGCATTGCACCCACCAGTGAAGCCACTGGGAAAATCCGCTCTGCCCGCAATGTTTGCCTTTACATACCAGCTTTTTTAAAATAATTTTTTTTGACAGCTTTATGATCTTTTCCCAGGCTTGTGTGCACAAGCTGGGCCTGATGCAAAACTTATCTAAGGCAAACATGGCTAATAATCCCTGAGGAGAAGGAACGTTGTTTAGTGAACCGTTCAGGGAATGCAGAGCAAAACAAAGCACACCTGGCTGCCCCCACGCCCGAGGTGCCTCTGGAATGAGTTCAAGCTCCCCACAGCCCTCCCAGATGCACAGCCCAAAGCAGAGCAGCTGCCAAAAGCAGCAAGGTCTGAACACCCCGAGCCAGGTTCTGTGTCCTCCTCATAGGGCTGCTGGAGGGAGCAATGCCAAAGGGTCGTGCTGGTCCCCACAGCATCCTCAGAGCCTGCAGCATCCCTGTCCCATCACAGCACACTCAGAGCACCCTCTGAGTACCTCTGTCCCATCAGAGCATCCTCAGAGCCCACCCTGAGTATCCCTGTCCCATCACAGCACCCTCAGAGCCCCCCCTGAGTATCCCTGTCCCATCACAACATCCTCAGAGACCCCCTGAGTATCCCTGTCCCATCACAACATCCTCAGAGCCCACCCTGAGTATCCCTGTCCCATCACAGCACCCTCAGAGACCCCCTGAGTATCCCTGTCCCATCACAGCACCCTCAGAGCCCACCCTGAGTACCCCTGTCCCATCACAGCACCCTCAGAGCTCCCCATGGCAGCTCGGTCTCACAGCATCCTCAGAGCCCTCTCACAGCATCCCCAGTCCTGCAACATCCCTTTTCCAGCAGCATCCCTGGTACTCCACAACATCCTCAGAGTCCCCTCTCACTGGCATCCCTGTCCCACCACAGCATATCCAGTGTCCCCCCGAGTATCCCAGTCCCATCACAGCATCCTCAAAGCCACTGCAGCATCCTCACAGCCCCCACAACATCCCTGTCCCATCACAGCACCCTCAGAGCCTGTGCAGCGTCCCTCAGATCCCCCAGCACAGACCCCTCACCACAACATCTTCCCTGGATCCCGTCCTGCAGCATCCCTGTCTGGCAGGGAGAGACTCAGCACTCGTTGGGATCGACCCCCGCTCCCCCAGGGTCGCTCCAGGCCATCGCCTGCCCCACCAAGCCCTGAAGAGGGAGGGAAAGTCCCGGCTGGATTCAGCTCCCCACACCTGGAGGGAGTGACTGGAAAAGCCCCTCTTTGATGTCGGAGGACGCACTCCCACAGCACCGCAGGCTGCGATTATCACTGCACAAAGGAGTCAAAAGCCCCTCGGCTCATTCCCCCTCTCCCACTCCCTTCCCCACCCCGTGTTCTGGGAAAGCCCCATCCCAGGATGCTGCAGAGGCAGCTCCTGTCCAAGCCTCATGGAGTTTCCCTGTCTGCCTCTGACCTGGAGCAGGATTTTGCCTCCCAGTTTCACCGTGTCCCCTGGGAAATGCCAGCAACATCCACAGGGACCGACCCTTCTGCCAGGGGGAAGCTCAGAGAAGTTCATCCCTGTATCTCCATCCATCCATTCCCATCTCCCCCCAGTGGCCTCAATGGCTCCAGCATTTCCAGACTGAAGTCATGTCAATCCACAAAGTGGCAGCAAGCACCTGCCAAGCTGCTCCCAGCCAAAAAAAGAGAAAAAAAGGAATTTCAAGGCATGGAACAAGCACAGAGGTGGGGAGTGGTTATAAATTCCCCCACACCACCCCAGCATGGATGGATGGTGATCCCAGACCATCCTGGCAAAGCATCGTGGACCAGCAGGCCATGCAGCAAAAACTCTTGGTACTTTCATGTTTCCATGGTAACCCATGAATTGGGAAAAGCATGACACGAGGCGAGGACACCTCTCCTGTGCTCCCACCATCCCATCCCACGGGACACGGGACACGGAGCCACCCACTGCCTGGTCCAGCTTCCCTGGGTAAGAAGGATGCTCACTGAAAAAAAAAGCATCTCCAACAGTTTATCCCAAAAAAAACACGCTTTTATTTTTAACCGGAGGAGAGTTGGATAGCACCCGAGGAAGGGATGCACCGACAGTCCCTAAGGATTCACTCTCAGCAGCGGGAACCAAATGGAGACAGACAGCCAGGACAGCACGGACCCCTCCAGCCCCAGCCACACCATCTCTCCCGATCTCTGCAGGCACACAGAGCTTTCAGGAACCAGCAGGGCAGATCCTGCGCTCCCTGGAGTGCAACAACCACGATCGGCCCCACCCCAGGAGCAGTTCACAGCCCCAGGATCTCCCAAGCCCCCATCCCGCGGGTGTTCCGCACGCGGTGCGGCTGGGATCGCCGGAGGAACGCGGCAGGTGCCGGCCCGGCCACGCCCTGCCCCAGCACAACCATCGGCACAACCATCGGCACAACCAGCAATCGGCACAACGATCAGCACAACCATCGGCACAACCAATCATCAGTACAACCAATCATCGGCACAACCGTTGTCACAACCAATCGTCAGCACAACCATTGGCACAACCAATCATTGGCGCGACCGTCAGCACAACCAATCATTGGCACGACCATCGGCACAACCATCCATCAGCACAACCATCAGCACAACCATCGGCACAACCACCACATGCCGGAGCCTGAGCGCAACCTGGGAGGCGGCCAGGGGCGATCCTGCAGGGAAAGGATCCAGCCAACTGCAGGCACTGCCTGGGCTTGGCAGAGCATCGAACACACCCAAATCCCCAGCCTGGCATCCCAGACCTTCCTCGCCCCAGCTGCTGCAAGCTCCCTGTGCTCGGGGAATTCTTTTTCCAAGCTGGGAGGAAAATCCTTGTGGTATCACAGTAACCACCAGTGCAAGCCCAAAAGGCAGCAGGGTCTGGATCTGAGCCCCCTCCAAGAGATCTTGCATGGGATGGTGATGCTGGCAGGGGCAAAGGGATACCTAGGGGGGACCAGGGATGCTGGGAGGGTCCCAGGGATGCCAAAAACCACAGAGCAGAGCGATGTCAAGAGCCGGACCTGCAGTGCCATGGGCTGGGGGGACGAAGAGGGTCATGAGGACACAGCACTGCAAAAATCAACTCCACTGGGCATTGGGCACAGCCCCACAGAGGGTGTGGAGCCAGCCCGGCCGGTGCACTGATACCCACATTTATCCTGTTTTAAGAGCCCTGCAAGTCACTTTAAAGGAATCTTCAAAGGAATCTTAATTACCTCTTACTCGGAGAGGCAGCACTGTTTCCTTTGCCATGGTATCCCAGGCACACAGTAACCCAGCCAAAGATTTATGATAGGGAAAACAACCCCTCATTGGCATGTGAGTCTCAACAAAACATTTACCCATGACCACGCTGCAATTTGGAAGGTGGCAACAGCGAATAAGCTCAGGTACAACAAGTATTTCCACAGTATTTATGCTCAGGATAAATCCAGGCTGCTTCTGCCGTCCCATGGCACTGGTGGTTTTAAGGTGCTCCAGAGCAATTCACACCAGTACTGCCTCTGTCCTCTTCTCTCCCCCTCTATTTTTTTCAATCCTTGCAGGAGAAAAAACACTGGGATGGGACACAAATCCCTTCCTACAGCCCCAAACCACCAGCTGTGTGGGTGTACCTGACCATCTCACAGCTCTGGGGTAACCCCGGGCCATCATGGAGCTACAGGCCTACATTTAAGCTACAATATTAGAGATTATATATTTTTATTTCTATCACATAGGCTCAATCACTCTTTTGCTGTTTAAAACACTAAAATAAAGACTCTTTCTTGCTGTAATGCAGCTCGCTACACCCTGGAGGTTATGGCCGAACTGCTGAAGAGAGCAGAGCCACCCACGGTGTGACAAGTCCATGCTGAGGAGATGAGGGCACTGATAATGTGACCTATGGGATTTCACCCCTGACCCCCTGACATTGATCCAGCCAGACCCTTCTCCCACCTGCCCTGTCCAGCCCCCCTTTGGTGCCATGGTCACATCGGTGCTGTGTTTACTCGCCGGTATCTCCATCCTCAGGGAGCACCCAGGGAAGCAGGCAGCAACAGCAAAAGCGGCTTTGGCAACACAGCTTTGAACCCGTGTTTTGGGCTAAGTCCCCCCAAAAAGCAGCAGAAAGGGGCAGACGTTAGCTGGGGGTGCAGGCAGGGTGCAGGAAGCCTCTCCTTGCTCTCCTGGCAGGATGTTCAGCAGGCAGAACACCCACAGGGAGCACCAGTCCCTTACGGTTCTGGAAGGTAAAAACTAAACCATGGAGATGCTCCGGCCCATCCCCAACCCAAACTCAAGCAATGCCCCAGCTCTTCTGAAAAAAGGGGTGGGAAATTAAGGGACATCAAGCCCCAGGGCTGAGTTATCCTGCAGGCACCTCCTGCTCCCAGTGGCTTTTGACTCTGGAGGTCTCCTTTTCAGGGCTCAGAAGCTGCCTGCAGTCACCATCCCCCTTGCAAGGCTCATGTGCAACCTTAACTCCCTGGCCCCGTGGTTTCTCCTCCGTTTCCTGTTTTGCACCAGATTCAGAGGAGCGGAACCCCCAGAGCACCCCCACAGCCCGATGTGGCCAGCCCCACATCCTCTGGGTTCTTCTCTGCTCTTTTCTCCCATGCTACCAGCACAGAGGGAGAGATTCCCAACAAACAACCCGGCCCGTCACTTGGCACCCCCAGCATCACCTCAGCGCTCCATTAACCCACGCAGGGAGGAGGATTCCCATCCCAGGGAGACTTTTTCCTGCATCTCCAGCAGCGGGAGAGGCTGAAGCCAGTCCCAGCAGGGCGGGGATAAGCTGGCAGCAAGTCACGGCTACTTACGGCCCGTCCTCTTGGTCCAGGCGGAGCAGGCAGGAGCTCGGCGGGATCTACGGGGCCATCCTCTCTTCCCCTAGGAAAGGGAGAAGGGAGAACATCCTTAGGGCTGCAGCCACCCACAGCGGCAGGGCAGCCATCCATCCGCCTGCGGAGGATCCCCGGATCCCCGCGGATGCCCGGCCAGGGCGGCTCGGAGCGCCGAGCGGAGCCGGCCCCAGGGCAGCGGCAGCGGGGCCCCGGCGAGCCGGCACACACCGCACGGATGTCTGAGCTCACCGAAAAGCCACCCACCTCCCACCCACCTCGGCCGGCAGCGGCAGCCCCAGGACCGGGCTCTGAGCCGCTCTTAAGGAGGAGGTGCGGCCGCTCGGAGCGCAGACCTCGCCGCAGCTTTCCCCAACACCTCTTGACCTTTCGCACCGAAATCCTCTTCCGTGACTCACTCGGACTTTTCGGAAGACCCCACAGAGCGGTGCCCTTTCCCAGGGAAAGGGGAATGCAGCTTTCCTGCCCTCCTGCGTAGTGAACACTCCTTATCCCCACATCTCTGGCATCTTTTCCCCCCAAAATTTTCCATACTGCACAACCTAGCCCAGCACTGTAATATCCTTACGATTTGGGGGAGGAAATGCCCTGCCGAGAAACCACGCCAGCACGGAAAGCCTCCTGCCATGCTGCCGCTCAGAGAAAGCCTCTCTGCTCTGCATCCCAAGTAATGTTCCCAGACAGGGGAAAATGAGCCAGGCAGGTGGAGCGAGCCCACTGCTATCCCAGTTAGCCCCTGGGCACCAGCTTTGCTCCTGTGGGATGGACAGGGTGTGGTGGGAGTCACAGCTCTCCCAAAAAAACCACACGAGAAGGAATATCAGCTCATTTCAGTGCAAGAGACAGTGACACAGGTGAGAAAGACAAGCCTCTCTCTCTCAGCTGCTCCTCAAGCCCTGGCAAGGAAGGTGCTTCCAAGGGGAAGCTCTGAAGGGCCAGAGGTTTCCTCACCTCTCTCCATCTCCTCCAGCTAGGAAAAGCAGAGATGAGAGAGGTGCAAGCCTTCCCCACAGCACGCTCCCCTCTCAGTATCCCATTAATTTAACAAAGAGGGGTGGGGAAAGAAACCACCCAGCAGTCTGAGATGGTTTCTCTGGACACTTCTCACCAGGGATCAGGCTTTCGGCACATGCCCTGGGATGACAGGCATGACTCCATCCCAGTGTCACGTCTTCCCTCCTCACCCAAAGAACCTTTGCTTCCTCCTTCCACTGCCGTTTGCCTTGGGGAACAATTAATCCCCGGGGCTCAGGACAATCAGCAGCCAAGCCAGATGCACTTGGGGCCACAAAATTCACCTTCGGCACCAGGGTCTTCCCAGAAGCCCTGAATCCACTAGACCATCCAACATTGCTGCCTCTGTCAAGGAGTCTTTTCATTTAGAGCTGTGAATTATAGGATCCACTAACAAGGTTAAACTCTCCCTGGGGAGCTCCTGCTAAAGCACAGCATCAGCCCCTGCCCGTGTAAATGAGGATGAGGATGCTCGGAGCTGCCTGGGGGTTCCAGGAGGATCCTGCAGGCCTGGATGAGCAGGAGACTGCAATACCTGAAAGCACATCTGCCAGGCAGGATCCTGGTGGATCCAAGGTCTTTCCCTAAGCTGGTCTTTCCAGTTCAACTGGAAGAGCCAGGAGCTGGATTGCTGCCGGTCTTCCCGGGGTTGTTTTCCAGCCACCTGAGTGGTTTCCCTGCCATGAGCCGATGCAATCGGTCGTTCCCAGCCCAAGGTCCAGAAAAGTCCCATCGTGGTTCCAGCATCCACCAGGTCAGGAGCCACTGTCTCCACTCCTCGCCACAGGAAGCTCAACCCATCCGGCAGGAAATGAATGTCACGTATCCCAGACCCCTCAAGAAACCCTAAACAAGCTGGATATTGCTCCTTTCCTTCTCCAGTCGTGTTGCTGGCCTCAGTTTTCCTCTCCTGCCTATCAGTTTAATAATTTAAATAACAATTTCCCAATTTGAGGGGGGGAAAAGGCACTTTCTGCCCACCCCACAGCATCTCCCTCCAGGATGCTCATGGCCTTGGGCAAAAGAAAACCAAAACCCAACAGGCACATCCCTTCCTGCCTTAAAGACTAAAGCCAGCCAGCACTGGCCCTTGGAGGGGCTCAGCCCCAGAGTAGGAGCCTCCCGGCAGGAACGAATATTCCAGAGGCAGGAGGGGACACACACAGGGCAGGGATGAGCCTCCAAATTCCTCCTGTCATCATCCTCCCCGTCGAGGACCAAATCCCCCCAGGGCTGTTAAAACAGGGGAGGGGGAGATGGAGCCGAGTCTCTCGCCCTTGTGCCCGCCAGACCTGCAGCGAGGCAGCCGTCCGTCCGTCCGTCCCTCGGTGCTCCATCACGGGCGCCAGCCTTCCTCGGTTAAAATTACCTCCCGAGGGGGGAGAGAGCAAAAGCCAGGCTGGGAGGGGAATGAAATCCAGGTGAGCTCATCCTCCTCCGGAGAAAACGTCTCCAGTTGGCACAAGCGAGGTGTTTTCAAGCCCGGCACATCCCTCACGTCACCCCAGCCGCTACGGCCCCGGGACCAGAAGCTTATTAATTCAGCAAGTACTTAGTGGGAGATAATCCAGGCGCCTCCCAACCATCCTTTGGCCGAGCCAAAGGTGTAATTCCAGTGTGGGAATTACACTTTGGGAAGAGGTTTCGCTAGTGGTCATCCCAGTGGATGCTCCCTGTCCAAGAGAGCACGAAAGGGCCACCACCAGCAGAACATCCATCCTCCACAACCTGTGTTTCTTTAGTTCTATTAATAACTTATTAAATTTATCAAACTATTTTATTAAAAATAAAATAATTTAATAAACCTATTTCTATCAAATCCCTGAGAATGGGAAGAAAAGCAAAGCTGCCCAGCCAAGCCGGATTATCCAAAGCAGCGACCGACCTAAAAATAAACCACTGCTATTTAAGGATGAACCTCCCACAAAAACCATCCCCCCACCCCCCCAAAAAAATAAAAATAGAGAAAATAGACATATTTCCAAGCTGGGGTGTTGAGCATCACCCACCACACCAAAAAAAAAGCCTCTTTGGGGTTCATTTCCGAGCACCAGTCTGCACTTCCAAGAGAACAGCATCCCCAGGCTTAATGCTGCTGATTTCCAGACACCCCATGCAAATAAATAATTAAGATTTACAGCTGCGTTTGCATAATGCAGATAATCTGTCGATTTAACTTGTAAATGCAGGGGGGATTATGCAGCAACGTTTTTAATTAGGCAGCAAAGCGGGGGGAAGCCCCAGCTCCAGGGCAGATGCCGATGGACCACGAGGATGCTGAAGAGGCTGAATGTGCAGGGGATGCAGGACCAGGTGCTGGGGCAGGTGCGTGGTGCCACGGCTCCAAAGCCTTCTGTTCACCCATATTTTAACTGAAAATCCCCCCCAACAACCCCAGCCCTTCGTCAGGAGCTGCCCCTCCCTTCCCACCCTGCCTGCACCACCCAAGCCCTGGAGGGCTGCCGTCACTCCATGAGAAAAAAGGCAGCAGAAAAGGAGCCCGGGGTAAGATTTCTGAGGACAAATCACATCATTTTGTTGCATAAAGAGCCTGCTCTGACAGCCAGGCTCTTGGCCGCCCTCAGCTCCCCCACCCCAAATACCAGACCCCACCCAGGAGTGAAACCTGTTGAGCCCGAATATGCCCGAACAGACGGTTCTTTGTGATTCTTTTTTTTCCCTTCTATTTCTTGGTTTGGAAGCAGCACTGGTGATCGCACAGGGATGGGCCCAAGGAAGTCCCAGCCCTTGGCACTGCTCCTGATGCCTTGTTCGAAGGCAGCATCACATTTAACCCCTAAAGCCCCTCACTGCCCTTCATTCCTGACACCATCCCACTTCCCACACCCTAGTCCTGTTCAGTCCTGCATCCCCAAAGTCCACTTGCATCCCCACCTCTGCGTTTTTCTCCCTCTTTTCTCACTTTCCACTACATTTCTCCCCTCAATGCTTCAGCGCTCTCCTCTGTGTTCCCAACACAGACAGGTCTGATCCATGCTCCTGTCACAAAATCCCACCCACAGATTACAAGCCAGGGCGTCAGATGAGCCCAACAGCCACAGAGCTGCAGGGCTGGGGGTTTAACCCCCACCCAGGGGTGTTTTATGGTCCATGGTGGGAATGCAGGGCTGGGGGTTTAATCCCACCCACCCAGGGGTGTTTTATGCTCCATGGTGGGAATGCAGGGCTGGGGGTTTAATCCCACCCACCCAGGGGTGTTTTATGCTCCATGGTGGGAATGCTGGGCTGGCTGGGTGCACACGGCATCAGCAAAAAACAGAGCAGTGTTTAAGACTCCTCAAGTCTTGCTCAGCACCTTCCTGCTTCAGTTTCCTGCCATTTCAGGGCTCAGGGAAGTTCTGCCCCATTGGCAACACAGGCAGGGGGTGCAGCAAGGGAGCCCAAACCCCAAACTCCATCCCAGTTCCTTTATCTCCATTTTAAAAGAAATTTAAAAACCACCCGATGTCGCAAGCAGCTCAAACCCTGACGGAGGATCCACCCCGGGGCTCCAGCTTGTGCAACGCCGCGGGGTGAGTTCCAGCCTCCTGCCACCGGCATCAGGCTCTGGTTAAAAAATTAAGGCTCAGCTTACTCAGCCTGGCCGGATATCGGGATGTTGAATCCAGCCGGGAAAACTTCGGCGGGCTGGGGGAGACATTTTGCAAGGGGAAGAGCCGGAACAGGAATGGCATCTGGAAGCGATTGAAGGCAAGGAGCCTCTCCCTGGCGCAGCAGGGAATTCCAACGGCGTGAGCTCAGGTTAAAGCCTCCTTCATAGATCCAGGATTAAAGAGAAGAACCAAACTTCAGCACAGATATGTGTTTTTAAACCTGCAAAAAACCAGGGAAAGGGAGCCAGCTTCCTGCTTGGTCCTATCCGGACATGGTTTGGTGATTTAGGGTCGTTCTGACTTGCTATAAAAAGAAACCAAAACTCCAATAAGGAGCAGAAATCCTTCCATAGATTTGTGGGTCTAACTTCTGGTGTGGTGTCAGGAGTCCTCCTTCAGCACTACACCATGCATCCCTTGGGACCACTGCATCCCACCTCCGAGCATCCCTTGCCAGCGCAGGCGGCATCCCGTGATGGTCCAGGAGCATCCCAACATCCTCAGGACGGCATGGAAGAGCCGACGGAGATTGCCAGCCTAGCTTGGACTGAGCGGTCCTCAGCAAGGAGCTGACGCAGTGGGGAGTCGCCGGCCCCTTGCAGTCTTCCCTGAGCCGAGGGACAGGGAGCAGCAGTTGGTCAAACCCACCTTCGCTGGACGTGCCGGCAGAGCAGTTTGTGGCAGGGCAGATCCACACGGGATGGGCACGGTCCCGCTCCCCCAGACGGCTGCTTCGGGCCCGTCAGGCAGCGAGCAGCCCGGAGCAGCGCCGGCTGCAGCCCTGCCCCGCTCCCACGCACCTCCCGGGCGGAGCCGTGCCCATCCCGCGCCCCCCGCGCCTCGCCGCAGCCGGGAACAGCGGCTGCAGCTCGGAGGACTCCGGCACACGGCAAAACACATCCTGGAGAGCAGCCGCAGCCTGCGCCAGCCTGAAACTGCTCCGAGCATCCGCCAGTCCGAAGGAAAAACACGATGGAGAGCGGCCCCTTTGGTTTTTCCGTTCCCTGACAGCCGAGCGCCTTTCTCCTTCCTCCAAGAAACTTTCCAACCCAACCCCAGTCACATGCAAGCGGTCAGCAGCTGGAAAAGCAAGAGATTAGCAAGTACTGGGTTTTTTTTCCTCTTCCCTCCCAAGAAGACACAGGGTTTTCCTAGAAAAAGCTCAATAAACACGAGGATCACAGCTGGAGGACAGAGAAGTGTGAAAGTAAAGTGACGGGAACTTAAGAAGCACCAAAAAAAAGAGAACCAGAAGTTGCAAGGAGCAGCATGAAAACATCAAATCATTTCCTTTCCTCACTGCAAAACAAAAACCAAAATGCAAGTGTCCCTGGTGGCAGTGTATGGAGAGGGGAGGTCCCAACCTGAAATAGGTAGAGCAGGATGGGATCTCTGAGGGATCCCGGTGAAACCAGGCTGCCAACCTCTGCAGGAACAGGACCACATCCCTGCTCCTTACCCAGCCAGCATGCTATATCCAGAAAAAAAAAAAAAAAAAAAAAAAAGAAAAAAAAAAGAGAAAGAAAGGGGGAAAATAACATAAAATAACTTTAAAAAACAAACAAAGAAACAAAAAAAACCCCACACACAATAGTGAAAGCTGTGGAGAAGCAGATAAATTCCGTGCTGCCAGCCCACATCAGCTCTGGAATATTCAAAGCTAAAGTAATGGGACCATCACTTCATCAAAGAGAATAAACAACAGAATACATGGGATTTAGAGATATTGCCAAATAATTAATTAGCAGGATTCAACCTGAGAATTGCTGCCAGCTGAAAACCCCTGGACACAGGCAAGGGGAGGGCACTGGTCTCAGCATTCCTGCAGCCTGGCATCCACCTCTGATGCTGGTTGCAAGAGCGGGGATGACCCAAGCTATAAACAGACAGGCTCGTAGACATCAGTAGAGCTGCTCCCGAGTTCAGAAGGGGTGTTTTCCCTCCAGGGTGCATCCTGCAGGAGGATGCTCCGATCCCAGTCGTGGAACACACCCTACTTGCAGATCTCCATAGTGGCCATCCCTTTAAATCAGTGTCCACAGACAGCTTCTCCTTTTATATTTACATTTGCAGAGGCATTATTCCTCGGAATTCAGTGCCGTGCTGGAGCAGCTGCTATTAACTCTCCGCCTGGAGCTGAATGAGCAAGCTGCCCTCTAATGATGCAGATAATTAGGGACAGGGGTTAGGGAGAGTCCAGCAAAGCGTGTTGAACCCATCCTACAGCTTACAGTGACGTGAGGAGTTCATTAAACATTGGACACATCCCTAGGAGTCAGGGCAGGAGGAGGACACTAAAACCATCAGTCCTAACACTGATCCAAGGTTTTGTCCTGCCTGGGGTGTCTGTCCCACAGACACCCTTGGCAGAGACAGCTAGCAGAGCCTGGGCAATCCATCACCTGCCTCCAGAAGCATCCAGAGGGAGAGCCTAGCAGAAAAGATGGGGAAATTCAGCAGAGCTTCCTGAAAAGCTCCACTGCAAGGCTTTACTCAGCTCATCTCACCAAGAGATGGAGATCAGACTTGCCAAGCAGCCAGCATCAACCCACCGGGCATCACCCTACTGGTCCCATGGGAGAGATGGTGTCCAAGCTGAGGAACACAAAAAAAAAAAACATCCAGAGGAAGAATTTTCCTTTGTTCTCCACTCCCCAGAACAATAAAACACCACTGGTTCACCCTGCAAAGGATTGACATGAAAAGATCAATGGGGAAAGGTCCAGCTGGTCCCTTTGCTGCCTGTCTCAGGGCAAGCATCCTCATCTCTCCCTGGAAATAATCCTGTCCTGTGGGAGAAGAGAGCTCAAGGCACACAGAGTGGGACGGGACGGGGTTTATCCTGCACAAAGATGCCCAGATCCCACTCCCAGCAGCTCTGTCCACACCAGTATTGGGTGGGGGATTGGAGGGACCCCTCCTACCCCTTTGGGATCACCAGGCTACTGGATCACATCCAACAACCAGTCAGAGGATGCTCAGGCATGGGGGAAAAAAGGCTCAGACCACTTAAATCCTCCTCAGCTCGCCGGTCCGCACGAGAGCGATGCCGTCCTGAGCTGCACACGGGGCACGTCCTCCCCTTCCAGGGCCTCCGGGAGGATTTTCCCTTCCTTACCCCGGCTCCCGGGCGTTCCAATCACCCAGACCCATCGCAAGGAGCCCACCCCGTGCTATGGGGAGATGCCAGACCCTCTCCTCCCGGAGCTCTCGAGGTGGGATCTCCTTCCCCGGGAGCGGCCACGGGCAGGAGCGGTGCCAAGGGCCGTCTTTTCCCGGCGAGATGAGGGGGTTTGTTTTGCCGGGAATGGGGAGACGGCAGATGGAATGGCACTGGGAGAGCGGGGGTTTTCCTCTCGCCGCTGCCCACACTCACACTTCAGGCGCTGATTAATTGCGTTAATTAGAAAAATAATCATAATAATTATCCAAAAAAAAAAAAAACCAAAAAAAAAAAAAAAAAAAAACCAAAAAAAAAAAAAAAAAAAAAAAAAACAAAAAAAAAAAAACCAAAAAAAAAAACCCAAAAACACAAAACGTAGAAAAAAAAGCCACTTTCTCCCTTTCCGATGCGCCGCGCTCGCCGGGACATCGATGCCAAAGGAGTGGGATGCACCGGTGGGGCTCCGAGCTGGGGTTAACGGGGAGTACCCCCACATCCCCAGTTCGCACCCCCCACGCCCACCCTGCCTGGGAACTGCCAGGCGGGCAACGCTCCTGCCCTGCCCTGCGCCCTTCCAGCGCGGGGTGTCCCCCTCCAACCCCTCCAGCCCCCCAGAAAACACCGGCGCTTTGCTTCCCACCCCTCTTCTTTCGCTCAACATCCCCCGACTCGCCAACCCGCTTGGGACACGCGGACCCGGGGGAAGGCGAGGGGACAGGAGGGGCCCGGGGACCCCCGGCTGCAGACTCACCATGGGGCGGCGCGGGGGGGTCGGTGCGGCGGGAGGATGCGGGGGGTGGGTGCGGGATGCGGGGCCGGCCCGGAGGGGCGGGATGGGCGGCGGACACGCTTGCGCACAGCGCGGGATGGGCGGTGGAGGGAGGAGGAGGAGGAGGAGGAAGGAGGGAGGGGAAGAGCATCCCGGGAGCTGAAGGCACTCGACCCCTCATCCCCGACACGGGAGAGGTGGAGTAGGACAAAAACACCCTCCCCGTGCCCTCCGGACCCCCAAAAATCGTGGGGCTGGGGGCAGCCCCCTCCCAAGGTAACCTCCCCACCCCAAAACCTACCAGAATTGACTTACAGCAAATTTTTTGGGGTGGGCAAAGCTCATTCTACTGGAGAGTTCCACTGAGCCGGGGGTTGGCACCATTGCCCCACTGAACCCCCATGAGATGATGCTGGAAGCCCCCTGAGATTATGCCCAAAGCAGCATGAGGTGGCACACAAAGGCTTTGGGGATGGCTTTGCCAAAAATCATCAACTAGTATTAAGTATTTTTCTTTTTCCGGAAAATAAATTAATCCTCACCACAGGAATGCCGAATGTCAGGCCACCTCGCTCTCCCACGGGATTCCGTTTCCATCCCACCCCACAATACACAAACTTAGCAGTCAACCTTTTGACTTTTTTTTATTCTCATCAAAACTTTTTTTCATTTCTGCAGTCTCAAACTCATTCCTCCTGCCCAGGGTGAATTTTGCCAGTCCCTGAGACAACATGTCCAGTGCCAATATCAATCAATAAAATACCCGTGGAGCTGACACATCTGATTTTGCCAAGGGAACTACATCAGCATTTGAAGAGAATCCTTGCCTCGTTCCTCATCCTCCTTAGGCTGGGGTTTCCTTGCCATTAGCAAGTGGGACAGAGTTTTACCCGTGGTGACAGGCGAACTCGCCGTAATTAGATTTTAATTGCCATGGGCTTGTAGACAATCTGGGGTAATTAGTGGGGCCACCGCTCGGCAGGGATTTGCCTGAAGGATATTTTGACCCTTCAGTCTCATGGGTTCCACTGCTTGGTTTATTGCATCTGAAAATAATAAACAGCATTCAATGAAGTTCCAGCAACAATAATAATGCAATAATGCATCCCAAATGTCTGTTTTTGCCATGCCCCCAAGACAGAATATTCAAAGAGGCTGCAAAGCTTCGCTTCCCAGGACCTTCTCAGATCCCAGCAGCTGTGTCCTGCTGGTGATGGTGGATGGGCTGGTTTTGGGGTGATGGGCTCCATCCCCATCATCCCCCCACGGCCCAGGGCAACATCAACAGGACTGGGAGCAGAATAAAAGCCCTTGCAGAGATGCAAACCCAGGATCAGGCAGCTGCCTTGCCCAGACTGTGCCAAGAGGTCACAGTGCTGTGGCTTGAGCATCACCAAGGCTTGGGGAAGCAATGGTGATCCCACACCAAGTGCTGGACACCAGCCGTGTCCATCCCACGGGAATCTCAGGACAGCTGCTTGCATCCATGGAGCAGGCACAAGGTACCTGTGTTGCCTTGGGTGGACCCAAAAATCAGCCACGAGCTTCCTTTGGGCACCACAGCCTGAGCAGACCACAGGGGTTTAAAGCCCACCAGAAAATGAGAATATATTTGCTGCTGTAGCAGAGTGCCAGGAGCCTTCACTGGGTAGTTAGTCACTGTTAATGACTGCACCCTGCCCTAATATTTAATTTACAAAGGATGAATTGCCACTTGGATTAATTCAGCACGATGAGCGCCGAGTAATTTGGAGAAGAAAAGAGGGGGAAAAAATGCTGGCTGTTAGAGAAGTGAATGTGTAAGGAGCTCTGCCATCACCCTTGGGAGCTCACACCGGCAGAAGGGTTTGGGAAGCACCGCAGCTGCCACAGCGCAGGACAGGGCTGGTGCCCTGCCCCACCAGGGCACGGGCAGAGGCTGTGCCATCCCACCACAGCCAAAATGCTCCCAGAAGGGCGACAAGGCCAAAGCAGGAGCCAGGCAAAGCAGGATCTGTTCAGAAAGGAGGAAGGGGATGCCCTCAGCCAGGCTCGCAGCAGCTGCTCCAGAGGGACAAGAATGTGGCAATTCATGCCCAGAACAAGCCGGCTTTGTCCCGGGTCACCTCGGGCTCACCCTTCCTCGAGCCACAGCCTGGCAATGCCATCTGGCTTTGCAGGCCCAGCCCCTTGGAAGGCTCCAGATCCATCAGAATGCTTCCCCCTGACCCCTTCTTTTGGGACAGGCAGAGACAGCCTCCCTCCTGGGCTCCATGCACCCCACCCCCCCCCCGCTTTCCAGTGCAGTTTCCCAGGAAAACAATTCCTCCAGTGGGAGCCAGGCAGATGGTCTGTGGAAGATGTGCTGCTTGGTCGTCTGTCACAGCCCTCAGAGAGTCTATTTTCAAGACTGAGGGTGTTTTTTCAGTACCTGAGGACCAGGGAGCCTTCCTTGGAGACAGGGTGGGCCTGTGTGTTGTTTAACCATCTCCGTTCCTGGCCCGAGTGGAGATATAAAACTGGGATATTCTCTCACCAAGGGAGACCAAGCTCCCCCTTAGCAGAGAAAATGCTTTGGTATGGAAAAAAATTCATCCCTGTCCCTCAGCAATTTAAAACCTCAGGAAGCACACTTCTAGGCTCCAAGAATAATTTGGAAAATACCTTGTAAGACCATCAAGCCCAACTGTTAACTCAGGAAATGGGAATTTCTGCAGAGAAGTAAAGGAAGGTGGCTGCACCCAGCTGCTCTGCTTTTCCCTGCTGCTAAAAGGCATCAGGGAGCTGCCTGACCTGAATATTTGTAAATGGGGTGAGCTGAGCAGAGCCCCAGGGCAGCTCCAGTGATGCCACTTCACTCCAGCCAGCTCCAGGCCATGCTCCAGCACAGCCAGCAGCCTGGAAAAAATAAATCACATCTGGGTTTTCCCCCCATCAGCAAAAAAAAAAACCCTCTTAGAGCTCAGGATGTGGAAAGGAGCAAAGAACTGGGGTAGCAGCGAGATGATTCCTGCAATTACATCCCTGGTTACTGACCAGAAACTAGAGCCCTTTTTGGCACCAGGAACTCATGAAGTTTTCAGAGGTTGGTGCTCAGTGGAGAAGCTGCCAGGGAACCAGTGGCTGGGTGGCCGAGCCAGCTCCCTGCACACAGAGAAATCGGGTCTTTCACCACCAGGGATCATTGAATCCAACTCCTGGCACTCTCCTGTCCCACCACCACCCTGGCAGAAGGAAGAGCACTATAATTTATTTCTGGTTATATATCTGGTATATTTCTTTAAATAAATATAATTTATTTATTTTATTAATGTTTAACCCATAATCCTTGGAAGTCTTAAGCAGCCTCTGGCAGAAAGGGGCTGCCCCTGTCCAGGAGGCTGCTGCAGACACAGATGACTAAGGAGCAGCAGAGGGGTGATGGCTCTTGGGCTGGGGATCAGGCAGCACACAGCACTTGTCACCACACAGCCAGACAGGAAGGGTGAGGACTCCGGTTAGTCACTGGAGTTCTTTAGAACAAGGCACCCCTCCCTGCTCTAGGAAAGCTGCAATCCCACTCCCAGGGCTGAATCTGTAGGAAATACATGAAGCTTTCCGAGGATAACGGGGTTTTTTGGACCTGTCCATCTATCTACTACCCTGTTTGAGCTGACATGTGGGGACAGGTGGAAAAGATGAATACACACAGCCAGTCCTGCCCAAACCCCTCTGCTCACTGCATCCCACAGGTGCGCAGTCTGAGGTAAAATTCAGCACACTCAAAGGGGTTTATTCAATGTTTTAATGGACTTGAACAGACAACATGGTTTCTATAGCAAAGGATCATCAGCCCGACCTTGTACAAAAACAGAGTTTAAAAACATAAAAGGAACACAACCTTTAAAAAAAGCCCGAAAATGGGTATTGATTTTTTAAAAAAATGATACAAAAGCACCTCTGCCTCCTCACACTTTTCCTGCCTCCTGGAATTTCTTAAACAGGGGTTCATCAGCCCGCAGGGGGAAGGTCAGAGCCCGTTTCTGGTAGTAGGTGGAGTCCATGGCCAGGTTGTCGATGACGTCAGCCAGGAGATGGGCTCTCTCCACGGAGCTGCCCGGGGCATCGTAGCCCAGGGCGGTGAAATGCACGTGCAGGTGCTGGTAGGAGGGCTGGTAGTGCAGGTAGATCCGCAGCTGGGAGCCAGGCACACCGAAGCGCTTCACTATGGCCTCCTGCAGAGGGGAAACAGAGAGCTCAGCACTGGCAAAACCTTGGAACGGATGGAAAAGAGCATCCCTGGATGACAGGAAAGACGTAGGGAAAGGTAAAAAGGGTTTCTGCTTCATCACAGCAAGGGAGAGGGGGAAGTTTGGAAGGACAGAGCTCTTCCCCACCCTCCATTTCAACCTCTGCAGGGACAGAGCAAGGCCTCTGGCTGCCCCACTTTTACCTCTCCAGGATGGGATGTGCTATCCACTCATATCATCTTCCCTCTCACCCTTATCATTCCAACTCATTGGAAAAGTAACAGGGATCCATTACCAGCCAGTGTAATTAAAGCTATAAACAGCAACAGCAAACTCAGGCACGCTGCAATCCCCTGACTAATCTCTTAATTAATCTCCCACCTTCCCCAGTGCAATTACTTTCCAAATTCTAACGCAGTGAAGGAAAGAGAAGCTACTGCATGTCCATCTCCCAAACACGCCCTGTGTTAAAACGCATCAGCTGGTGAGAACAGGCAAGGGCTTCGGACAGGGTTGTTAATATGAGGAGCTCAGTGCTAATGAGAAGTACAGAGCATCCCTAAAGCACCTGGATGTGGCACGATTTGGGGAAGGTGCTGATGGAGAGCAGGAGCCAAGGTGTCTGGGCACAGAGGGCAACACAGCCCTGTTTCTTGACTGCTGATCTCCTGATGAGCGGTCCCCAGGCAAATGCTGTGCCAGAAAACCCAGGGGGTGCCTTTGCAGAGGCAGCCGAGCTCGCCCTGACCAGGACAGCAGCACGGGACCAGCCTCACACTCACCTTCCCTTCCTGCAGGACGCTCCTCAGCAGCGGGAGGTGCTCGGCCGTGAGATCCCTCAGAGACTTGATCTCCCGGCGGTGCACGAGGGCAATCAGGTACAGGTCATCCAGCTGCAGAGACACAGCATGGGGACAGCCATGGAGGTGACACAGAAAGAGCACATGGAGGCAGCACTGCTTTGGACCTGACTCACCATTCACAGCTTCCCAGGCTGTTATATAAGGATCCTTGTGCCACACAGGGATATTTGTTATATGGGAATATTTGTGCTATATAGGGATCCTTGTGCCATACAGGGATATTTGTGTTACACAGGGATACTTGTGCCATATAGGGATCCTTGTGCCACACAGGGATATTTGTGCCATATAGGGATCCTTGTGCCACACAGGGATATTTGTGCCATATAGGGATCCTTGTGCCACACAGGGATATTTGTGCCATATAGGGATCCTTGTGCCACACAGGGATATTTGTGCTATATAGGGATCCTTGTGCCACACAGGGATATTTGTCCTCAACACCCACACTGGGCTGAATCTCCCAGTATGGGATGTGCTCACCCACAATCCCACTGCACCTCAAAGCATTGTTTCTGGAGAAACTGGGTTTTGTCCAGAAACGACCAGACCCACAAACAGTAGGATCACAAAAGCCTTCTGAGCTTTAGAGGCAGATGGAGCGACCAGCCCTCTTGTACTGTGAGTACTGTGCTTGGTGCTGCCCTTCCACCTTCACATCTCCCTGAGCATCTCAAAAATGCTTTCTCTGTGTGATTGAGGCTGGAGACCAGGCCCACCCAGATATGTGGGGTCACTGATGGCCCAGCCAGAAGTCTGGGGATCTGCCAGCACCCCCCTTGCACACCCCAGGGGCTTCTCAGTGACGGCTGATCTGCAGCTCAGAGGAGCATTTCCAGTGAACCACAGCAGCCAAAACTGAAACTGAAAACTTCTCCCACTGATAAGCTCTCTACTTTTCCACTGTGCAAACAGCTGGGCACTTTTGAGTCACATTAGTTCTATAAAAAACAATTTTCAAGACCTAATTGGTCACTGTGCTAACCCAGGGCAGTTAAAATGTCCTTTGAGCAGCTCTCAAACCTTTGGCATCCCCTGAAGCGCTCAGCGTGTTCAATGTTTAACACAACACAAAGTTGCGGATCATTACACTTAAAGAAATAACAATAAAAATCCCAGTCTCCTTCAGCTCAGTTACTGACTTTCTAATATAAACACTGGAAAGCAAAGGGTTTGAATATTTGAGACTCAGCAGATCTCTTCAGGGCTGTGAGAAACCCAATGCAGCTCTTTGGAAAAATATGCTTGTGTCAAAGGATGCTCTCAGGACCCTTCAGAGGGCTCTTGAAGCAGAGAGCTGTTCCTGCACCCAGCCAGCACAGCCATGTTCATGGTTCCATTTGATTCCCATGCACAGCTCCAGAAGAAGATGGTGTATCAGCCTGTGCTCTTTGGCTCCAGGCTGGCTGGTGGGAGGAAAAGCAAACAGCTCTTCTCCTTAGAACAACATCTGCATGTTGCTGTTTGAAACAAATAAGCCTGTTGCTAAAAAGGCCGAGAATGATGTCATGCCAGGCATTGCTTCAGGCAACGCCTCAGGCCTCCTGCAGATTTGAAACCAACACAAAAATTGTGGAAGAAAAAAAACACACCAAAAAATTAAAAAAAAAAATAATTAAAAAACACCCCAAGAAACCAACTCAAACTATTATCAAGGTTGGGCAGCAGCACTCAGAAGGCTGAGGCCAGCAGATTTCATAGTGCTAAAGAGAAATTTTCCCCCCCATCCATTAGCCTGAAATAACTGCAGGTGAATTTGAAGGATTTGTGGGCCAGGGACTAAAGGAGTGCGAGGCCACACTGCTGAAAGGACTTCTGAGGGAGGGCTCGGAGAGTCCCGCTGGGAGCTGCATCTCACTTCCCTGATTTCATTCAGCAGCCTTGCCTGCCAGGTGGGATGTGGCAGAAGGAACCGGTGCTCCCGGGCCGCTGCGGGGCCGTCGGGATCAGCTCTGGCTCAAAGGCAAAGCTGACAACCCTTCCTGGGATGCTGTCTTGCCTGCCTGGGAAGGAGATGAGCAGTGCAAAGGGCCTGGATAGCTCCACGGATGTCTGGGGTAGAGACAGCAGCCCAGCAGTTGTGGAGAAGTCCAGAAGATCCTGTTCAGCACTCCAAGAGGTGACGGGAGCATGGCTAAACCTCCCCTAAGAAAAAATCCTACTGCTGAGGCACTCCCTGACCATGCCAGCTGGGAGATGTGGATGCAGCAGGTCTCCAGAGAAAGCCAAAGCACAAATTTTAGCCCATCTATGATTTTAGCCCAATCCCGATGTGAGTTGCAAAGCTTGCTTGCAGCACACAAGGATTTCCACCGAGGCTTGCTGCATGTTTTAGGATCCCTAAACATTGCCCCACTGGGAGGGCACTGAACAGGGCACATCCTGCAAGCTGGACATGTAACCCCTGTGCTGCAAAATCTCATCAGGATGAAGGTTGTGTCTCTGGTGATCAAGTGGAAATTCAAGCTTAGTTACTCCATCACCACTTGACAGGGGATTTTTGGAGTAAGTGGTGTGCAAGGAATTCACGGGGAGCAGACACCACCCTGCAGGGAATCCCCTGCCACTCCCCAAGACAACTCAGCTCTGCACCACAAGCAGCTGCCCCCTGTACAGACACACAGGATGGAGCTGCCCACCAGCAGGCTTGTGTTCCCACTGTTTTCGAGTTTTAGTTTCCATTTCTAAGTCTTAATCATACAGCAACTCTCCCCACGTGCCCTCTGCAGAAGCATATGAGGATCAGAAACACGATGGGGACTTTTTTTTGATGCCAACTTCAAGAGAGGAATGTGTGTATGGAGTTTCAGCTCCCCAAATTTAAAGCATGAAGCGGAGCTGAAACTCAATGACTAATTCTCAATTTAGGATTACAGCCTAGTCTTAAAAATCACTTCCACCAAGTGGCCACTCCCACAAGGGGTAAAGCAGCTGCTCATCAGCCAAGAACCATCTGTTTAACACTGTGGAGGAGAGTTAATTGCAGCAACCAAAGGACAACACAGCTGCCTGGTTTGCACCTCAAGTCAAGGCTTGCAAAAGAAAAAAAAAAAACAAAACAAAACAAAAGAAACCACCCAGACAAGTTCAACAGAACAAATACACAGGATATTGGTTCAAACACATCCTGACAACATTTGGGCTGATATAGACAAGTGAAAGTGAACCTAATAAATACATCTCAGCAGCAGAGAGAACAGCCTGAGTCTGCAGCATCCCAAATCATCTCGTGCTAAAAGGCCCTGGCAATGTCATCACTAACGACAGCGTGCACAGAAACCTACTCAGACTCTCTCAGGGTGCTCGTAGTAGCCTGAAAGTGGACATTTCCTCTGGATTACCTTCAGACAGGCAGCATTAGAGCACCAAACCCACCTGGTTTTGATTCCACTTTAAATCTGGAACCAGAACAAAGCCATTGGAAGGATCTGGGTTTTCATGGACGATTCGATCAGCTTCAGCTTTCTTCTCCAGGATATTATACACCCACTGAAAGAGAAATATGTGATCTATAAATCAGCACAGAATAAAAAGCCAACATCTCAGGTGCATTTAGCCCGAGCTCATAGATTACTGCACATTCTCTGCAACTAGAATATATATTTAAAAAAATTTAAGATGACCAAGTAATTTGTAATTAATTAGCCATAAAACACTTCAACAACCTATAAACTCCAGAATACTATGAGCACTTCAGTAAATTAAAAAAAAAAAGCAGTGGAACCCAGAATACACCTCTTGCAGCACCATGGGGCTGTTTACATCTTTTTTACCCCCCCCAGGCTGCAGCAAAATCTTTACAACCAGGTCTGGGAAGGGAACTCGGTGATTCTGTTCCCTATTCAAAGAGGAAGGAGCACAGTTAAATGTGGCTCTGGCTGCTGGCAGCTCTCTGCAGGGATACGAAAGGCCTGTGTTTTTTCGGGCAATGCACGTCTCTTGGCTCCCTGGCTGATTAGAAAACAGCTCACCACTCTTCTTCTTCCATACTTAAGGTTCCAGCCTCCAGCCTGCCTGTAATCCCTGCTCTGGTTATCCCCCCGCGCTCCTCCTGCAAGGCAAAGCACCATTCAGAGAAGAGTTATGGAAATGGAAGACACCAGGGATGAGTGACAGAGTAAGACCAAAGAAAAGCATCTTTACTCTCCCTGGCTCCCAGCCTCAGCTCCAGCACCCTTCTTTACACCTCCAAAATGCATGTTGTGCTCTGGGTTAAGCCCAGCTTAAGTACTGGACTGGCAAGAGAGTACTCAGCCAGGTCCCTGGAAGGTAGCACAAGGCAGCTGGAAATTGCTAAAGCTTGGAAGCTGAAAATGTTTGGAAACATCATTTTCCCCACCAAATATAGGTCTGAAATATTCTGGCTGCCCCAGGTGGGTAGGGAAGGTGCAACCAGTTTCACAAATACACCAAATGAGCTGGGCTGGTGGTGCTGTGCACACCAGACACTTCTGGGGAAATCCATCAGGAGTTTAATTAATTTAATCAACACTTAGGATCACTGTCAATTGACCTGAATACATCTGGAGGGAAGAAACTACTACTCCTCCCTTGGTCTGGATTTTTTTGCTTAAATTGCTATCTTTTCTTCTTAACATCCTCTTAGAGATTAGATTCTTCAAGCAATTCTGGAAAGCAGAGCACAAGCTCATTCTGCTCTGTAACCCCAGGAGGAAAGTTCAGGGGGGAAACTCAACAGAAAACGGACATTTGCCTTTTGTTGGGGTTTTTATGCCTGCTCTGATCACAAGTGCCAAGCTGTCAGTACCCTAAATAAGTTCACTGATCAGATGAGCTGAATTTTAAACCCAAGTCTGCCTCGTGATGGGCAGGTCTTTGGCTGACTGCTCCTGCTGCTCCCAGCACAAGCCCAGCAAGCAGAACACATGTCCAGGGACGGGCACCACAATGAAACCATTATCCTGAAAGCATCCACACTTCGTATCCTCCAGCAGGAAACACAGATGCCTCTGTAGTCCCGTGGTATTTCTGTCACCCCTCACATTTCCCCTTCTACTCAGCAAAACCAGTTGGATAAAAACAAGGAACAGCATTATTAAATCCCAGAGGTCAAGGACTGACCATGCTGACCACGATTTCTCAGCAGATGCTCCTGATGGTCACCAGGAATATATTGCCACGTCCTGAAACCAGCTGACAAGCATTTGGGGAAGAGGCAGAGTGAGCTCAAGCAATTCCTGAAGGCAGCTCCTACACCAGGAGACTTAAGAAATTTGGGAGCAAAAGCACAGAACAAAATATTCCATGAAGGCTGTGACCTGGTGGAAACACACACTTGCCTTTCACCAGCTAATAAATGCTGCAGTTTAAGGCAGCAGGAAAGATGAGGAAAGGGGTGAGGGGGCATCCAAGGCTCCTGGTTAGTTTTGGGGAGGTATTTTTAATGGAGAGCCTCAGCAGGCCCAGGATTTGGTTTCTTCTCCCTTCTGCAAAGGCTGACATGAATCAATCCCTGCAGATTTGTATTCCTTTGGTCTCTAAAGGAGAAAGAAAGGGAGGAACAGACAAAAAGGATAAAGCCAAGGAAAAAGCTGGGGCTGCCTGGGGCAAGTAGGACACTAAAAGTAACAATTTCACCACATGGAATATGGACTGAGGGGCTGAATGGCAGGAGGAGTGAGCTGTGATGCAGGAATCCAAGCACAATATGTGCCTTTCCACTTCCACAACCACCCAGAGACTCCTAAGAAGACCAGTGAACAGCACCAACACTCAGGAAGACAACCTTGGAAAGGAGGAAAAACCTCCCAGTTTCTCCAGAAACCTTGGGAAAGGCAACTTGGGAGTACAGCTCCGAGGCAAACGTTTTTCTGCAAAGACGGAAAAGGATGTCCCAGCCAACCAAACAAGAGGGGACAGCACCAGGGAGCTGACACCACAACCAACAGGGAGATGGGGCAGAACACTCCCGGCTCTCCAGCCTGGGCTTCAGAGGAGCCTTCTGACAGCAATGTTTTGACAGAGAAGACCAAAGACATCCATGTCTGCAGGAGAGGGCGTGGTACCCATACCTGGATGCTGAAGCTCTGGGACTGGATGAAGGGCAGGGTTATGTTCTTGTAATCCTCCCAGGTTTCACGGATGAGGTGCACTTCCTGACGGAGGTATTTCTGGATGTGTTTCTCCGTGGCAGGGTACACCACTGTGGCTTTGATCTCTAGGAACAAACACATTGACTGAGTTACCACCCACATTGCTTCCTTCAGTCCCCAACAAATCTGTTTTCCCTTCCAAAAAATGCCACACTAAGACATTTTGAAGAGAGGGTGAGGAAGAATGGACACGGAAAGCAAACAAGTGCTTTAAGCTCCCGTGCTGCCGCTGCTTTTCTGGAGGAAGAAAAAGCCAACGGCACAGTCAGGGCCTTCTTTCCAGCTCAGGTGGAGGGGTTTGCTGTCTGAGTTTTTCCACACTCACTCCTTCAGGCCTATTAGCAACATTGGGGCAGAGGTGGGGCTCCCAGGGCAGTGTTTATGTGCAGTCAACAACCAGGACAGAAACACGACCCTGGGGACAGAGACACATCTTGCTCATATTTAAAACCAAAGCTCACAGGACGCGCCCAGCAACTTCGTCCAGCCACAAACCCAGATGAACTCCAAGGAGTAGCTTCTTCCCAGAGCTCAGCCAGAGTGCTTGGCCTCGAGCCCCAAGTACAGGAGGCAAAGAAGTCAAGGGCACAGGGACACATCCAGAGCAAACAACATGAGCTGATAGGACAACACAGCTCAGGATGAGCCAAGGGAAGAGGGCCGAGTGACACTCTGCCCACAAAAAACATTTTATCATTTACCCTGGCAAAAATGAAACATTTTCTGTTTGCCTCAAGATTAGAACTTTGCTGCGCAATTTCTGTGGCATTAAACAGGATGCAAGTGCTCACCTTGTCAACCTGGCAGCTGTGATGTTGGCAGCAGTAAATCCTACCCACAGGGCTAGAACACACAGAAAACATCTGTCTTTGGCCAAGACTGGATGTGAGATACAGAGCCTGCCACAGCTCCAAGGTGCTCCAAGAGCACAAGAGTGTCTCTGCCTTCCCAGCTGACACAGAGCTGCTGTAAACTTCAGTGCAGGAAGGAGAAAAGCCCCCATGAGCCCCATGAGCTCTGGCAGACCAGACTGAGGCGAGTGGCTGGGGCACTGTGAATGCTGCAGTCTGTGCCCAGGGTCTGCCACAGAAAACCACGGGCTGCACACACACCAGGGCACCAAAGTTGTGCTTCAGGCTTTACGTATGTATGCAGGCTAGCTAGACACTGAATATAAGCACCTATTTGTTCCCAGAGCCAGGGTTTAGGATGGTTTGAGTCTTTTTTAGTTTTCTGCTTTCTGTTTTTTTAAGGTCAGCGCTGCACAATCTGAGCGACTCTGCCTTTTCATTCCATGCCAAACCCAGCTTAATGAAATCCACAGGAAAATGCTGGTAACATGAAATATGAAAATGCAAACCACAAGGGCAGTCTGGTCTGATTCCCACCATACACATGTTCAAACAAGGTTGTTTTCCAGGACTCAATTAGCACTTCTAGCAGGATGATGTAATACCAAAGGAAAAAAAAAAAAAAAAAAAGGCTGTAGCTCTCCTCACTTAAAAAGATCAGCAAAGCACTGGGGAGAAAACAAAAAAGGCAAAAGATAAAATACCACTGCCAGCCTCAGGCTAAAACTTTCACAGTTTGATTTTATACCCCAAAAATAGAGCACGGACTGCAGCAGAAGCCCCTCCGTGCTGGGTGGTGATAACCACAGTGGGTGGGGGTGCAGGGGACCTCTAATGACTTCCCTGGCACCTCCCCAGTTTGGGGGTGGCTGCTCACAGTAGGGAGAGAAGACAGGGTGCTTTAAATGAGAGACCACAGAACTCCTTAATGTACAGCTGCAGCTGAGCAGATGTTCGGAAGAGGAGGCACGGGAAAGGCTGTGGTTCACTTATGATTATTTCCCTTCTAAAGGTCTCGTCAACCCCAGAATGTCCCAGCGATGATAATTAGCATCAATCACTGCAGTCAGAGAGACCCCTGAGAGCTGCTCAGAGCCTGAAGTCCTTAGGAGCCGCACACTGGATGCAAAGTCAAAGCTGAGCCCGAGCTTGGCCGCAGGAAACATCCACAGCGAGACGAGGCTCGCCCCGAAATCCTTCCAGCGCTGGCACGCGGCCGCGCTCCGCTTTCCAAGTCTGCTCCTGGCAGGCTCCATGTGCACCGGAGCAGCACGTAGGCCGTGGGGCACCCAAAACCTGCCCTGGCCTGGAAACCGGGGCAGGGAACCGCTGGACACGTGATGTGGGTTTCTAAGCTGGCTGAAGCACCAGGGATTGTCTCTGCTCACATCTGAGTCACATCAGCCAGCCTGTTCCTGGGGCCACCACAGAGCATCTGTGGTTTCTTCTGCAAGGCAGGGCTGACTGTCAACTAACTGGAGGTTATAAAAAGCCAGGAGGTTGAATTGAAGGAACCTGGATGAGCAGGAGGCAGAGAACAACTGTCCAGACTGCTCACCCTACAAGGGGCATTTGAGGGGAAACACCACAGTGCTGGGAAGCTGCCCAGGAGAAAAGGAGGCTCAGATTGACCAGACGCACACTTCTCCCCTCTCCTGCTAAAATCAAGAGAGGAAAACACAACCCAAGACAAGAAAAATCAAAACACTATTTGGGGAACTTAAGGAAAAAAGGGCTCTAGGCAGCTGTTGTCAGGAGGAGAGAACGAAACATGAGCAGAGAGAGCTCATGCAGGTAGGAAAAGGCACACTAAGCTCACTAATGATGCCTCATCCCCTTCTGTGCCACACTGTCCCCAGGCTCTGCCAAAATCCCCCTCCAGCTCAGCACATCAGTGAGCAGAGGCCTCACGCTCTCTTCTCCCATCCCACTGCAGCATTGACACCTACTGCCAGCCTGTTTTAGACAGATTTAACCCTGCCAGGGAGCCAGGAGAAGCACACAGGGCAGGCACAACCTGCTTTTTCCTCTTTGCTACCAGGAAGCGAGCTTTGGTTTATAAGCTCCCTAATCAACCTGACCATCAAGTGCAAGAAGGTGCCACAGCCAAGGAATAACAAATAGGTCAACATTTGTGCTCTTGCAGGTTTTCTTTTCCTCTGAAAACCTCGTTCCTGCTGCACCCAGCTCTGGGCTGCCTTCCCATCACTAGGTGGGAAGACAGTGCCTTGGATGCAGCCTTAAATAAATATATAACACACAACCTCCCCCACTGCACGAACAGTTTATTTGGCTTTACAGTCACAACCGCACAGGGGTCATATGGGAACACTGGATTCCAACCCAGCCCCAGCCAGGTATGCCCATGGCTTTGTCCCAGACAGCTGGGGCTCTCTTTAGTGAATGAATTAAAGCTGCAAAGGATAAAGCCTGCAAGAGCTCACAGTCTCCAAGGCCAGCACATGCCAGCAAGCACGCTGCCAGGGATTCAGCCAAGGCTGCCTGGCCCCTGGGGCTCACGCCAGGAGGACTGGGGGTTCAGTGGACTTCAGCTGCAACAGGCACTGCAAAGAGGAAAGCTGCAGTTTACCACCCCTGTGAAAACACAGCAAAGCACAATGACACCTCCCACCATCCTCCAAACTACCCCACACGCTCCCACAGCTTCAGGCTCGAGCTTTTTATTTAAGTGTAAATGCAGTAAGTTTTCTTGGCTGGGCAAGGGCCCCAGAGGCAGCCAGAGCATGGAAACAGAGGGAGAAGAACCAGCCTTCCCACTGCAGCTCCTGCAAGTTTCTCCAGCTCCTCACTGCCTGAAACCAGACTCTTTTTGGGATGTGGATTGCTTCCTGCATGACTGAAAACTTTCCTTCCACACTCTCCCATTTTTCCCACAACTTCTCCACCCCGTGTTGGAGCAATGGAGCCAGAGCTTCTCCCATTGTGCTTGTTTTTAAGATGTTTTTAATAAGCTTCAGCCTGCAGCCAAGGAGCCAAGACTCCTTAGAGGACTGATAAGAGCCCTTAAATCACACCAGCACAGCTTTGGAGAAACACAGTCTCACAGAAGCCAGGATGAAGAGGCTGTTTTGCCACAAATATCAAGCTCTCCTCGGCAAATGGGTGTGAGGAGCTGGATGTTATCAAGGAATGTGTATATTGAACCATCTGCCTTTTGCAATCCAACTTTTGGCAGTAGGAAAATGCCTCCCATTGTGTGAAATCAGCCCTTGCTCTCCCTGCAGGGGAAAGCCAAGGCTGGGGGTTCCTCTCACATCTAAGCTTAAGCTGCCTCTTAAGGCAACATCCAGAAAGTGGCCTTAAAGTAAGTTGCACATGCCTGCCTTTGGTAGCAGCAGTCACATCAGCTCTGACACACTACTCCCCACAAATTCACTAAGTCCCCTCTCCTCACTCCAGGGGTTTGGGTTGCCCTTCAGACAAACTCTGACCATTACTGGCTTGTTTGCAAATGTTAATTCCCATTTGAGCCTTGACATATGCAGTAAAATCAATGAGATGAGCAAGAATCACCTGGTGCCATGTTCACACCGGTGTGTTCCCATACCTAAAAATCTCAGAGCAAAATTCATTTTCCCAGAGTGAAATGTCTCTTCCAAGGTCAGAGAGGAGTCATTTACTCAAGTAACATGCTTTGGCCTCCCTGTCCCTTTTGTTTGGCCTCCTTTTCCCTGTGTCACCACACAAACAAGTCACTGCCTGGGGGCTGTGCTGGTTTGACTGCGCAGAGGGAGCAGCACCTGACTCTCTTCAACACAGAGGTGGGGAAAGAGTGGAGGAAGTCTCCACTTCCAGCTGTAAGAAACTCGAGCTGAATGAAGAGCCCCAGGGACCTGGGACCTGAGGCAGCATTGAGAAACAGGCTCAGGATGCAGCCCCTCACAGCATCAGCACGAGTCACCCACAGTCACCACTTTCTCTGTCTTAAGGTCTATATTACCTCAGAAAGCAAGAAGCTGAGAGTAGCAGGGCTCAGCTGCCGAAGGTGCTGTGAAATCCCTAGATGAATTCCTTCATCACACAACACCACAACACAGGATGGTTCCATTAACTGCTTAATGCCAAAGTCTGGCCTTTTCTACAAAATATTTTACTGTATCTTATACCCAAGTGTAAACTTGCAAGGACCAGGAGATAAAATCCTGTAACTCTAACCCTGCAACCAAAGAGCCAACAGACCATGTACAAGGGCTCCCTGCATCTCCACATTATCACTCAAGATCCCAGGTCAGTCAAATCCTGACTGCAGCTTTACAGGAAATTCCTCCTGTTTAGGTTTTGAAGCTGCATTCCTCATGTCAACTACATCCTTGGGCCATGACTCAGCTCCAAAGGGTCATTACCTTCCCCTCCTGTCACACAGGGCTGTTTCTCCAGTGCCAGCTCAGCTACCCACCAGCAGCTCATGCAATGTGCCCACTGAACACCTATTTGCTGCTAATTGCTTCAAAAGGAGAAGCCTCCTTCCTCTCCATTCTGACTCAGGGAGTTGAAGGGTGTCAAGGAGAGGGGTGGGAAGCAAAGATCCACCCCGGGGTAATATTGCTGCAAAAACCTTTTAAAGACACATTTAAAAGTCATGTCAGAAGAAAGCCAGAGGCTTCTCCCCGATTCAAACATGCAGGAGGGGTTTCACACCTGGCATAAGCCTTAAATAAAGTCAGGAATTCTGTCATTAGAGTAATGTGGAGTTACACAGCGCTGCAGCAAAGTGCCGCAAGGAAGGCAAAGGCCGGCACAGGGGGCAGGGCTGAGCCCAGGGGATTTCAGTCTCGCAATGCCACCTGGTGGGAATCACTGCAACTCCCGCCGTGCTGGAATAAAGCAGGCTCCCGAGCAGGAGCTTTCCCAGCTAAGAAAGAGGAGCTTTAACATCTAACAACACCCGAGGTGTTATGGTGTTTCCCTCAAACTGAAACTCACTGTAACAATAAAGTCTTTAATTTTGAGTCCTTCACAGCAGAAAAGGAGTTTTGCACAACTCAAGCTGACAAATCCAGACAGTGCTTCCTCCAACACCGTGGGAACAGAGCTAAAACAAGAACATTTTGGGGAAGGCACATCAAACATCCTGAAAATTTAACCTGGCACTGCAACAACGTCTTACTTAAGGCACTCGGATTAATTTTGACTATTAAACCTGTTTGGCTGTTATTGTGTTTATGAAAGCATTGACATGGAATTTATCACTGCACTTCCGGAATTTAAATATACAGCAGCATTCACATGGAATTAATTGCAGAAAGTGACTGCTCTGCTCAGGTGAGACCCCACCTGCAGAGCTGCCTCCAGCTCTGGGGTCCTCAGCACAGGAAGAACATGGTGCCACTGGAGCAAGTCCAGAGAAGGCCATGGAGATACTCCGAGGATTGCAGCAGCTCTGCCATGGAGATAGGCTGGGAGAGCCAGAGGTGTTCAACCTGGAGAGGAGAAGGCCCCGAGGAGACTTTAGAAACCCTGCCTGTGCCTAAAGGGGCTCTACGAGAGCTGGAGAGGAACTGGGGACAAGGGATGGAGGGACAGGACACAGGGAATGGCTTCCCACTGCCAGAGGGCAGGGTCAGATGGGATAGTGGGAAGGAATTGTTCCCTGTGAGGGTGGTGGGGCTCTGGCACAGGGTGCCCAGAACAGCTGTGGCTGCCCCTGGATCCCTGGGAGTGTCCAAGGCCAGGTTGGACAGGGCTTGGAGCACCCTGGGATAGTGGAAGGTGTCCCTGCCCATGGCAGTGGGATGGAATGAGATGGGCTTTAAGGTCCCTTACAACCCAAAACAGTCTGGGATTCTGTGATTAAACTGAAGTGCCCAAAGACCAGCCCTGGAAAGCACGACCACTGCAGGACACCTTTCCACTGGGACCAGAGTCCCCTCCGTGGGGTGAGAGCTTTTCACTGCAGCTCCCCAACCTGCCCATCTGTCCTTGTCATACTTGGTTATTAACAGAGTTTTGTAACACACAGATGTGTGAAATCAACAGGGGGGATGGGGCTCGTCTGCCCCAGCACTCAAATATAAGCTGCCTGTCTTTAGCAGGTGACAAAAAAGCCCATGAGATGCCACCTTGGGATGAGACACAGCTGCATGTGCCCTGCAGACTGTTTTCAAGAGAAACATTCTGGAAAGAGACAAGTCTTACCCAAGTAAGAGCACTGACAAACACCCACGGAGAGCCCTCACACCCCAGAGCCTTTCTGCACCTTCACATCAAAGTCATCAAGCAAAGGCCATTCAGTGCCTCATCAGCTGAGCCACGTGTCCATGGCATGGGAAAAAGGGGATGAAATGGGGCAGCATTCAAAGCCTCGGAATAAGACATTGCCTTCAGCCTGGCAATAACCCACTGACCTTCCCACCTGGGCCAGGTGTGCTGCTGTTCCCAAACCACAACTGGGGTGGCACAGCCACATCCGGCTGTGGCACTTGCCCATCTCACTGCATCCTCCCTCTGGAATAGGCAGGAACCATATCCTGGCATGCCAGCCACCCACCCAGGGATCCTGAGATTCCAGGATCCCTGAGCAGGGCTGAGGGCACTCACCACTCAGCTCTGGGGGAGGGCTCAGGTAGAACGTGCAGTAAATGTCATTGTGCATCTGCAGCTCCGCATTCATGGGTTTCTTCAGCAGGTCTGGGATCTTCTCCTCCTGGAAAGGAGTCTTTTCCAGGATGACTACAGCATCTGTGCCCTCTCCAGAGAGGCCAATCCTCTGGAATAGGAATGAATAAAGTCATCAGCAAACACAGATTGAGCACTGGGTGGACAACCTGAGGTCAGGAATCATGGCAGGCACCTCATAGCTTCCCAGTCCTCGTGCACAAGCCCCCTTTCAGGCCAGACACGCATCCAAAAATAAAAAGCACATTTGCCCAGAAGCACAGCAGGAATTTGCTCCCCACCAGGGAACACAGGTGGTTTTTGGGGGAGCAGGGGATGTCGGCAATGATTCAGCCCACCTGCACCTCCCCAGATGCACCCAGGTTTCCTGCTGACCCACAGCACCAATTTAATCTCTGACACTTCCCAGGAAGAGGGCAGAGGCAGGTGTAGGAATTTGCAGCATGGTCAGGGAGCAAGTTCTGGGGCAGGGGGCACTTACTGCTGCCCTACTCCAAGGAACCACAGCCCCTGATCCAGTGGCCTCAGCGCACTGGTTTTGGGAGGCGCTGGCTGTGGAACATCCCCCAACATCACTCCTGTCTGTACAAGTGCCAGGTGAGGCCTCACCACACCACCTGGGGAGAGCAATGGGGCTCACCTGGAGCTCCCAGCTCTGTCACAGTCACAGGGCAAAGCAGAAGGTCTGTGCTCAGTTCAGCTACTGCAGCAACCACCGTCTCGAGACCAAAAAAGCAGCCTGGGATTTCCCTATCCTCATCTCCTGCTTGGATGCCTATCTTCAGGAGACAGGAGACGAGGCAGCAGCATGGTTCCCACACCACACAAGAGTTATTACATATTTTCCTGTAATGGCTGTACTATTTACAGTCCCCGAGTCGGCATGCTGCTTGCAATCCAGTGCCACTTTACCTATCAAGCACGAACAACCTGCTTGAATCCAAAAGCACCAAATTACACGAACAAGGAAGAGGGTTGCAGTACGGTCTGCAGCCACCTCGCTGGCTTCCAGCTTAGCCTGGCTGGGCAGCGCCAGGCTGGAAAAGCGGGTCGGGATGACCGGGGAGTGAGCGCGGGCTCGCGGCGCGTAGCGCCGGGGGGCGTGGCCTGCCCGGAACGCGCCGCCGGAGGCGGGGCCGTGCCCTAAGCGGGTAAAATGGCGGCAGGCGCGACCGCCCTATCCCCCCCCACTCCCCGGTACCTCCGCGTGCAGGAACACGATTTTATCCCGCGCCGACTCCCGCAGGACGCGCCGCACCCGCAGGTCCGACAGCGTGAAGGCGGCAGTGGCCCCGCCTTGAGTGGCGGCCGCTCCATTTTTCTCCTCTTCCTCTTCCCGCTTCCTCTTCGGCTGCGGGCCCTCCGCCATGGCTCGCGCCCGCCCTTGCACTGCGCACGCGCGGAGCCCCGG
>WEKY01016192.1:155421-172311 GCA_013390045.1 Picathartes gymnocephalus
GGGGAAGCTGTTGCCACAGCGGCGGCGGCCGCCATAATGGGGGAGTGGGGGGATGTTGGTTCCATGGCCGTTGGCCTGAGGGGACGGAGCGGCCTGAGGGGCGCTGTCCTCGGGTGGGAAGTTGATTTTTGGGGTGCTGGCAGCAGTGCCGGGACAGGGACTAATGCAAAATGGGTCCCCATGGGATGAGTGGTGTTGGGCCCGTGACTGGTGGTAGCTTGTGGATCCGTGTGGGGTTCAGCACCACTCGGCCTCGGGCTTTTTAGCTGAGGCGGGGCCGGGGGTGAGGCGAGGGGGCCGGGAAACCTCTGACAGCGGCGGGCGGCCTGGTAGTGACTCTCCCCCGCTGCGCCGTCGCCCTCTGTAAAAGCTCGTTTTTATGGATGTTTTCCCCTGGGAAGGAGCCTCGGTGTCCTCCCCGCCTGCTGAATCCCCGTGTTGTTGCTTTTCCCGCAGGTTTAGCGAGGAGGGCACAAGGGAGAGGACAGGTAAGGGCTCGAGCAACCCCGAAAGTGTGACCCCTCCCTGCCCCGCCTGCCTTTCCAGGGTCAGTCCTGGAAAGCCAGCGTGCTTCCATGGGAGTCTGTGGGATACAGAGCTCAGCCGCACTTCACTGTGTCACTCTCTCTCCGTGCTCACGGAGCCATTGGGAAGCACGTGGAGAATCACAGCGTTGAATACAAACCTCTGGTGTGGTTTGACTCACATCCAAGGAGGCTGAATCCTTTGGTTTTTGTGGCTTGGACAGGAGCAGGGCTTGTCCTCGGTCCCATTGTCCCTGGAGGTTGTGTGTTTCTAGGATGGTTTTGATCCAGCTCCAGTTACAGCTCTCACGTGGAGGGATAGGTTTGGGAATTGGCTGGGGACAGCTCAACTTTTAGCTGAAACATAGTGCTTTTTAAACTATCTTATCCCAACACCTTAAAGCTGCTGAATTGAAGAAGAAGCTGGGAATTACACCCTTGCTGGTGGCAGTTCTAAGCACTCCATGAAGCTAAAAATAATGGGTGAGCAGTAGGTTTATACTTGTTTCTTGTGGGAATTTGTGGGGGCTCTTCTGGAGGAGCCCATCTTCCAGCATGGAGCTGGATCACTTGGCTTTGATTTTAAACATCCAGTTATAGCTTTAGTTGTGTGTTGGGTGCTGAGCACGGAGATGGTGTCAGCAGCGACTTCTCCATGAGGTGGTGGAGAAAATGTTCCATTAATTCCCCATTTTGGTTCTGCAGGTTGGACTCTGGTGTTGACTGTGTGGTGTGGTCGTGTTTTGCAGAGCTACAGTGAGGTTTTTGTAAATACACACCCCGTGTGAACCTCGGCCTTCGTTTGACACACACGGTGTTCAGGTGTTTGCTTTTACCTGGGATACACCTTCATATTTCCAAAATTTCTGCAGCTGGATAATTCTGTGTCATAGAGGGAGTTGCTGTGGTTGGGTTTATCCAGTGTTGGTGACTTGGGCACAGTTTAAGGCTGAAGTCTGAAAGGCTTTAGGATAAATTAATGGATTTCTGTGGTGTGGAGAGAGAAGAACGCAGCAAACCCACACAGGGACTCTCTTAGTATCCCTGATAAAAGCGATGGGGACAAGGCTGGGACAGGAGAACGGGGCAGCTGAGCCAGGAATCCATGGAGTGTTGTGTTTACAGTCTTCAACTCCCTGTAGTCTAAATAGCTGGAAAGCTCCCAGTGTCTGAAGAAAGCTGGAGGGACACTTCTTATCTTGTAAGTGCCTGTGGCTCCCTCTCCTCCATGGCACCTGTGTTCCCAGGGGGAGCCTGCAGTATCTGGTGTGTTTTTTCCCGTGGCAGTCATGCTCTGAGGTAATTCCATTTCATTTTGGCTACCTCAGCTGTGCCAGCGTGATCCATCCCCCTCGGGAGCAGAGCTTCTCCCCAGGAGTAAAAACCGGAGGTTGCTGTTTCTTGGCTGAATCCCCATGAATTCTTTTTAAGACCAGTAATAACTTCTCTGGAACCAGGCTGTATTTATAATGGGGTTTTTGTTCCTTTATGGCTCTGTGCACTAAATAATAGACCTGAAGGTTGAAGGTCATTATATCAGAAAAACTTACAATGTGATGATAATTCCAAAAGGTGTTTTTTCCTAAGTTTAAAATTACTTTTGAAATGTCATTTAGAGGCACTTAAAATTGATTTGATGGCTCCATTCCTGCTGTTAATAGCATGGGAATGTGCAGGGTGAGCGAGATGGGAGCAGTGCTGAGGCAGGTGGAAGCAAACAGGGGAAGGGCTTGGTTGGGAGTTTGCAAACAGCCTCTATATTTGAGACTCATCTAATGATTCACAACCCAAAGATAATATAAACTTAAATTCTATCCAGTTTAGAAAGAGAGGAAGGATTTACCTTTGGGTGTGGCTCTGCTGCTGCCGAGGGCAGATGAGGCACCAGCAGGAGCTCAAACTTCTCTCTGAAACACTCCAGTTATCCATTGTTAGTCCCTGGATCATCTAAAGCATCTTTGCACCATTAAATAAAATCTGTCTGGTTTTGCAGAAGCAGCCTGTCCTTCCAGAAAAATCAGCTAATCCAAAAGGAGAGATGGGACCCTCCTGGAAAGGTTAAAGAGGGGCTTTTCAGCTTTTCCCCTTTATCCTGACTGTGCTTGTCTGCATTCACTCAGCAGGGATTTGATGGTACCACCTGACCAATCCTGTGTCCAACAGGTCCTCCCGTCTTCCTGAGAGTCACTACTTTGGTCTTTGGAGATTTAACCCCCCAAAATAGTTCACCATGAAGCCTGACAGGTTGCAGGTGTTCCGGGGTGATAAGGCTGCAGAGGTTCATTGTCAGAACACTGGGCTCAGCGTGGGTGGGAAAAACCCAGGGTAGGTACAATGTTCACAAGGGTGTGTGATGGAGGAGCCCTGCCTGACATGGACAGAGGGGGAAAACCAGATGCCTCACTTGCTAAAGGCCTGTGACACTTTTATCCAAAATCTAGGCCCTGCAGTAAGGCACAGTAAGATTAAAGGTGATTATTTGAAGTAATGAGCAGCATGTATTCAGTGATGTTTCAGGAGGCAAGTGGTAAAAACCAGCTCTCTGAGGTGTTTTGCTATTGTTACAGTGATTTATTATTGAGCAGCCTAGTGTGGTGGAAAGTGTCCCTGCCCATGGCAGGGGGGTGGAATGACACGAGCTTTAAGGTCCTGTCCAACCCAAACCATTCCATAATGCTATTGTATAAAGTTTTCCAAAGGGCTCAGGAAGTAAAGGCTGCACACACAGTGTATCTGAGCATCTGACGGTGTCGCTTTGCCCTGTTCTCATCATCCAGCACTGAAAGGTGGTTTCCTAGAATATTGGCTGGTTTCTCACATGATCCATGCCAACACTTGCAGCACAGCCGAGGTGTCCCACCTGGAGAGAGAGGCCTGCCCTATGTCACCTGCCTTGCTGCCAGGGAGCAATTGCAGTATCTCGTCTCTAGAACAAACCTCCAGATCTCCCTGAGATGGCAAAAACTGCAAAAACTCTGTGATTTTGGGTCAGCAGCTCTTGCCCAGCATTTCCTCTGGCCAAAAGCCCTTGTCTAACAGAGTTTTTGCTGGACTCTTCATTACAATTGGCAAGAAAAAAGCAGAGGAGGGTAAACGGTTCTGTTCATTTTCATTCCCTTTTCATAGACTTATTTGGGAGAAGCGGAGTGGGAGAGGACTGCGTGCTGGCAGAGCTTTTGTATTTTATGTCACAGGCTGTTGAAAGAGTTCTCAGGCTGCACTTCCTTTCCGTGGGCTTTAAGGTCATTTCCCAGTGCTTGCAGACGCATGGCGGGCTGGGAAACCCTTCTCTCATCACCGGGGAATGAAATGCTCTCTGTGGCTTTTTGGAGCCAACAGAAATCTTTTTGTCTTCTCTTCCCTCCCAAGCAGCAAGTTTGCTGATAGGCCTTGTCAGAAAGGTGGGAGTGCTGCTCCAAGATCCAGGCTCTCTGGCAAAATGAGCAGCCGAGGGGAAACGAAGGGTCTGGCAAACTGTTTTGCTGAGGCAATCACACTTGGGCAAAACAGCCCAGGATTTTATGGTAAAGGAGGTTAAGGAAGTGGATGAGACTATGGGACAAAGTTCAGAGACAAAAACATGCAATTCTCAGCCCAGAGGTGATTGTGGAATGATAACAAACCTGGTATTTATCTACCTGTGCAAAGCTGGTTCTGTAAAACCCTGTTGTCTAGGTGGCATTGTCCACGTGCAGTGACTTTGCTTGTGATTTGTCTACGATAGAAACTGGATGGCTTCTACGGTGAGCCTGGGCAAGGAAACGTTATTGGAAGATGGAATGCCACCTGCAAAAAAGCCCAGGTAAATTTAATTATACTCCAGTGAATTTCTTCTAGCAAGAGCCTTTTACTTTGCCTCGCATTGTTCTTTAAGGATTGTGACCCTTGGTGACCACAGCTGTTTTGCTTCCTGACCCAAGAACCGCACGCTGGCTTCTGGCCGTGCCCTGGGCTCTCCTGCTGTTTGTGGAACAAAGGCCTTCACAGCCAGAATGTACTTTTTCGGGGTTTTAACCCTCAGCCAGGGGATGGGGTTGCATTCAAAGCTGTATTTTACTGTTCTATCTTCATGGTCCTGTCCACTCGCAGAGTCAGGTTGGGCACGGTGGTTGGGATTCTTCACTTGAGTTGGATGGTGATTTCCAGGAGGACAAGGAGTTACTCAAATTAGTATGATTGAACTGCAAGTAAAGGCTAAATAATTCACTCTGAGGCTTCCTGTGCTTAGAAGTAGGTGGTCTTACAATTCTGTGAGTGGGGACCTGACTGGTGGATAATTCTGTCCATTTGAGACTGGGTTGGTCGCTGCTGCAGGCTCAAAAGTTCTTGTAAATAAGAAGTTAATTCATGTGGGGAGTTGTCTTCCACTAATTTGATTTATTTGCAAGTTCTGGAGGGCTGCAGGATAGTTCTGTGTGGTCTCGAGGTTGATCAGTGACTCTGGAATGTGCAGAAAAGAGCCTGGAAGATGATTTTTTCCTGGCTCACGGTATCAGGGCAGAAACAAGTGCATTTATCAGCAGGGAACAGAATGCCTCTTTCAAAGATGTTATGCAGGACATTAAGACTTGAGTATTTGTTATTATTTTGGATTTCAGTCCCTGGATTTCCAATAGTGTTTTTATACTAGCTCATTAGCATGAATACTAATTTATTCCTCACACGAGGCTTGCAGTCCTCAAATTAAACCCTGTTTGTCAGCAGTAACAGTGAAGCCCTCCTCAAGGAAAGGGTTAACAAGTCTGTTTCCATAGGCAGGAGCTGAGGGAAGGCACAGCTCCATCTGTGTGGTGTTGGTTTCCTCTCCCCTTCTCACCAAATCTTGCTGATAGAGCCCATTTCTTCCATACAGGCTGCTTCCCTGGGCTGCTGCTCCAGTCCTGGGAAGCTGCAGCAGGTCCCTGCTGCAGAAAGCAGCTGGACACCAGGCAAGGCAAGGCAAGGAGCAGCACATCTGCTTAGTAAATGATAAAGGTCACATTTAAAAGCACTGTGCAGGTGTAAAGCCAGGAAAACAGGGAGGAAGGAAGGAGGAATAAGAATACAGCCCTGCAGCCCTTTCATGTGACTCTGTATCATCTGGGATCTTCCAGAAGATTGGCCTGGAGCATCCCACTGACACTGCAGGCATTATAGGGAAGGGATTGCTGGTGCAGCTAAGGGGCTTCCTCAGCAAACTGGGGCTGGGCCCCTCCAGAGCAGAGGTAGGAGGAAGCCTTCCCTTGCTTTTCTCTGTGCTGGGATAAATGGAGCTATTGTCTCCAGGCCCCTGTTCTGCACCTTGTTTAAACCAGGTCACATTTCTGACCTGCATGGGATCTGACACGTGTTTTGTCTCGGGACGTAGAGCGTGTGTGTGTCTCATTCTCTAGTGCTCACCACACCTTTCCCATGCCCCCCAGCCTTCCAGGTAACTTTTATTAATAAGCCTTCCCTTTCTCCAGATTTTTAGTGGGTTAGCTTTGCTTCAGAAGCACCCCCGGGCATCACTGACTTCCCCAGTAACCATCCCAGTAACAAATTTGATTCCCAAAAATGTTCTAATTACATACCTTGTATTGGGAGCATTTGTACTGCTGATCCATGCAGCTGCCTGCTCTCTTTTAAGGATACCAAGCTGTTCCTCTCGTACTCCATTTATCAGAGAGCCCCTATGGATATTTGATGCAAAATTTACACAGGGGGTACCTCCCTCTCCCTCAGTCTGCGTGTGCCACCACCCCAGACACCCATCCACTCCTGGTGATAGCAGCTGTGCTCCTTTCTCCTCTTGCAGGAAGCTGTTGCCAAGCCTCAAAACCAAGAAGCCTCAGGAACTCGTTTTAGTGATTGGGACAGGAATTAGTGCTGCAGTTGCTCCCCAGGTCCCAGCACTGAAGTCTTGGAAGGGGCTGATTCAGGCCCTCCTGGATGCTGCTATTGACTTTGGTTTCCTGGAAGATGAAGAGAGCAAACGGTTTCAGAAGTGTCTTCATGAAGACAAGAACCTGGTTCATGTTGCCCACGACCTTATCCAGAAGCTGTCTCCGGTCAGTGTGCTTGTACCTGCCCTGAGCATAGGATTTGGCTTTTCAAAATAGCCAGATTTGGTCTTCCAGAAATGGTGCCCCCATCCCACAATTCCTCTGTGGTACAAGGAACCACAAGTGCAGTTACTTTGCCAAGTCCCTGAGATGTAACCCTGCCGTGGACATGGGTTTTGGGTATTTCACCTGGACCAATATGATTAGAGGGATGGAGCACCTTACTATGAGGAAAGGTAGCAAGAATTGGGATTGATAAACCTGGAGAAGAAGGCTTCAGGAGTGATCTAATTGTGGCCTTCTAATTACCTGAAGGGAGCTGACAAGAAAGAGAGAGACTGTGAACAAGGGCAAGGGGGAATGGCTTCACACTGACAGAGCGCAGGGATAGATGAGATATTGGGAAGAAATTCTTCCCTGTGAGGGTGGTGAGATTGCCCAGAGCAGCTGTGGCTGCCCCATCCCTGGGAATGTTCCAGGCCAGGCTGGAGGGGTTTGGAGCAACCTGGGGTAATGAAAGGTGTCCCTGCCCATGGCACAGCGTAGGGTGAGAAGGCACAGAGTGGGCTTTAAGGTCCTTCCCAACCTGAACCAGTCTGGGATTCTGTGAGCCTACCCTGGTGCAGCCAGAGCTCTGTGTTTACCCTGCAAGGACCCAAAGCTTTGCAGGGTGTTGGGAAAACGTGGATAGTTTTTCATGTAGTCATTTGGCATGAGGTGTGAAGGGGCCGGTCTCTAAACTCAATCTGTCTCCCCTTCTCAGCGCACAAGCAACGTTCGCTCAACCTTTTTCAAGGACTGTTTATATGAGGTGTTTAATGACCTGGAATCCAAAATGGAAGATTCTGGGAAGCAGCTGCTTCAGTCTGTGCTTCAGTTGATGGAAAATGGGGCCCTTGTGTTAACCACAAACTTCGATAACCTGCTGGAGCTGTACGCAGCACACCAGGGGAAGCACCTTGAGTCTCTTGACCTGACTGATGAAAAGAAGGTAAAGGATGATTATTTCTTTTGTCAGGGACTGTGGTGGTGCAGGATGTGCTCTCATGCTGCGTGAGGGCATTGTACTGATTGTAGTGGTTAACTGGTGGCAGACAAGCTCCAGGCAAAGGCTCTGACTGTTCAGGGCAGCAAGCAGAGGAATGAGGAGGAACGCTCCTTTCTGGAACGCTAGTTTGCTGGCTGCCATCCAGTGGTCAGGAGGAGTCCTTAAGCCTGGTATTCCTTTGATCTATGTCCTTGAAACTTCTGGTTTGGCCTTGCTTCCACATAAGGCTCGGGTTGATGTTTCTAACCAATATGGGAAACTCCATGCAAGATGCAAAGCTGAACTTTCTATTTTTATAAGGTGCTGCAAAGTGCTTTTTGTGATAGGGGTTCAGGGCTGCAGCCTTCAAGGCTCCCCTCTAGCCCTGTGTCCTCTTCCTGCAGTGGCTGGAATGGCTCCATCTGCTGCACTCTCAGAGCTACTCTCTTCACGCAAACACCCCTCCTTCTGTCCCAGTCAGGCTGTGAAACCCTGAGCTCTTTGCACCTGCCCACCTCATCTCTCCATCGTGGGTTTCACTAGAGGGGAGCATCTCATCCTTCTGTTTGCATGTTAAACACCCCCAATGTGTGTGTTCTGTGCAGACCTTGCTCTCTTTCCATTCTCATTTCTGTGCTTCACGTTTCCTGTGTGACCTCTTAATCTGCATGGCTGGAAGTACTTACAGAGTTACAAATAAGCATTCTAATTATTGCAAGCTTAAACGAGCTGAGATATGCAGGAGTAAACCGAGAGCCTCAGAAGCAGCTGTCTGAAATGGAGGTCAGCTCAGCTGGTGACTCCCTCAGAGCCAATAGGGGCCACAAAATAAAACTGGGTAGGCTTGAGAAACATGCTGATGTAGGATTTATAGTTTTTTCCCCTTTTTCTGGTCAATCTGGCATATTGATTGAGTCTTCTCATCACATTCACTAGTTAGCTGAAGTGCTGACCCAAACGAGCACCCCAGGCTGTGGCTGCAGGCTGTGGTGTAGAGGCTGATGGACTCATCCTGAGGAGACAAGATGAGGAAGAAGCAGCCTCTTTGGAATGCTTCCCCAGAATGTTACATTTAGCAGTGCTGCGGTAGCCAATGTGATGCACTGACCGACGTCGCTGCGGGTTTGTGTCGTGCAGGTGCTGGAGTGGGCGCAGGAGAAGAGGAAGCTCGGTGTCCTGCACATCCACGGTGTCTACACCAACCCCAGCGGCATCGTCCTGCACCCGGCCGGCTACCAGAACGTGCTGCGCAACACCGAGGGCATGGTGAGGGCCCAGGCCTTGTGCAGCTACAGCTCCCACTTGGGTCAACCGGGCATAGGCTCAGCTGAGTTTAGACTGAGCTTCACAGAGGGTGGTGGAGAATTAATTAGTTATGGGAGATAGGAGGGGTGAATTCCCTAGCCTGCTGAGGTGCTGGAACACCTCCCACACTTGCTGAAGGATGGCATTGCTGCAGAGCCTCATCAGGGATAGGGCAGGTGCTGTCTCTTGTGAGGATGAAGCTCACCTTGACCAAGAACATCTTTCCCTTTCTTAAAGCGAGAGATTCAGAAGCTGTATGAAAATAAGTCCTTCCTCTTCTTGGGCTGTGGTTGGACAGTTGATGACACCACGTTTCAGGCCCTGTTTTTAGAGGCTGTCAAGAACAAGTCAGACCTGGAGCACTTCATGCTGGTGCGGAAGGGGGATGTGGATGAGTTCAAGAAGCTCCGTGAGAACATGCTGGACAAAGGGATCAAAGTGATTCCCTACGGAGATGAATACGCTGACTTGCCCGAGTACTTCGAGCGGCTGACAAGTGAGATTGTCATGCGGGGCCACACAGGTACGGGGCCAGGGGCTGGGGGACACTTGGCTGGCACTATGGAGAGTAGACAGTAGCCCCTGTTCTCCACACTTTTTAGAGATTCCTTAAGCCTTTTTCTTAAAAAAAAGCAAACATGTCTCCAGGTGTACCTGGATTTGTGGGTTACTTTTCTGAAATCACTGTGTGCTTTAACAGTTTAAACAGCTGTGCTGCCTCCCACGCCTGCAAACTTTGTTTTTCATGTGCAGCTGTTTGTTCCCTTTTTAGTGAAGGGGCATTTTAGTCTCATTGACCCTCATGCTGCTCAGCCTGAGCCAATGCTTTTATACAAGAGGTATCACTAATAAACCATAAAAATGGGGGAAAGTGGGTTCACTGGCCAGAGCCTTGCTGGCAGCTATTTTGAGGGTTAGCCCAGCCAGGAAAGCCTGTGTGAAAGCACCATGTGGCCAGCTAGCTCTCCACCTGACACTGGTCTCTGCTCTGCCCCAGGTACGCCCAAGGAGGGGCAGCAGCTGAACCACTCTGAAAGGTAAGGAAGGCACTCTGGAGCTGAGAGACTCCACCCTGTGTAGCTCCCTGGAGTCCCAGGCAGGTTTTCAGCCTTTGCTTCCACGCAGGATGCAGCCCCTGAGCCTCAGTCCTGCCCAGGCCCTGAGCTGTGGCCAGGGCTTTTGGGACAGGTCCAAGCCAGGCCAGCAGCCCTCAGGGAGGCCGGAGCCCACTGCTGTCCCACTGCTGTCCAGCACCGAGCCAGGACCCTTCTGGCAGGGCAGAGGCCAGGATGGAGCCTCGACGGATGAACACCTGGTCTAACACAGAGGTTGTGGTTTTTCTGGGGCTGCGTGTGCCTGCAGAGCGCGGTGTCCCCGAGGGAGCTGCAGCCTCCTCTAACTTCATACCTAGTGCTTTTATATTCTGTATTTCAATTAAAAAAATTAAAACTTGAGCTTTTTTTTTTCTACTGGAAGCTCTAGTTTTCTAGTCCTGTCTTTTTACTGTACAGTATTTTGTATGTTGAAGTTGTATTAAAGGCCTGCTCAGTGAACTTTTGGCTGCTGTATCATTTACAGGCCCTCTCACACCTCACACTGGCGGGAGTTCATCTCCCCCAAACCCAGTAGGAAACAGGTCCTGGCTGGAGGCAAGTTACTTATACACAGAGAACAAATTATGAATTTTATTTTATATAAATTATGTCTCTTAGCAGACAGCATTCAATTTATTGCACTATAGCACATCTGCGATACAGAGCTACAAGACATTGTCAGAGAGGTTTGTATTATTCAGTGTAGCACTTCCAACTGGGATCAAGAGGCACTCAGAGGGGGGAGAGAGGGTGCAGGAAAGCAGCAAGCAGCCACCATTCTCTTCCAGTATTGATGTGGTTTGTTTTTTTTTCCTTTTTACTAGCAAATAATGCCAAGATCAGTGGGCAGGAGCCAGGCAGGGCACACTGCCTTCCTCCTCTGGACCCAGCTGCCACAGCTCTCCAGCTCCTGCCCAAACACGTGGTGTCTGGGGACCCTGCTCCAGAGTCTGGGTGAGGACAGACATGGGGGACTTTAAGGCAATTTAGCATGTCCCCTCCAGCCCAGCACAGGCCATCACCTTTTTTTGGTTTATCAGTTTCAGTAGAGCTGCCACGAGCAGCGCCATTAACAGCCAGATCTAATGCTGCCCCAAAGTCCAGGTCCCTCCTGCCTCCTCCCTAAGCTGGTCTAAAAATCAAAAGCAGCTCAAAAAAAAGCCTTCAAACCCACCAAAAAGCACAGCAGATCCTAGCACTGCCCACCCCTCTGTGCAGCACAAACAATACAAAGCTCTGGATTCAGCCTCCCCGCAAGGGAGCCTGCGTCACTGGACACAGAATGGAGGAACCCAGGGAAGGGCTTTTTCTGGATAAAAGGGGGTTTATCCAAACAAAGTACTCCTCATGCTGCTATTCCTCCATTCTGTTCTGCACTACACGGGAAAGACTAGTCGGTGACAGGTTAAAGCATGTTCTTCTGGGACATCTGCACACAGCGATTTGGTGTTTAGGCCTTCATGAGCGCTGCGACCACGGCCTTGGCGTTAAGGCTTCGCAGATCACAGTAGGTTTGTCCGGTACCAACGAAAACGATGGGCTTGCTAGTGATGTAGGTCATGGAGATGGCGGCACCCACCTGCCGGGGACAAGCAGCGCCATGAAATCCAGTGCTCCCCCTCAGGGAGCTCGTCATTCATTCATCCCCCAAGTCTGGAAACAAGACTTCTAAATTTGGGTTCAATGACTTAAACACAAGAGGAAAAGTGCAGGAGTGTCCTGTGTTTGACAATGCCCATCTCTCCCCTCCAGTCACTGTCAGGGAGCTGTGTGCAGTCACCTCAGCAGCCTCCTTACCTTGTCATCGATGGTATCAAACTTGGTGAGGACGATCCCATCGATGAGCCGCGGTGTCTGGGCCATGGAGTGATCAGCCAGGGCCTTGTTGAACTTGACCTGAGGGAGAAAAAAGATCCAAGAAATGCATTTGTGGTGCTGCCACGGGTCCAATGCTCTGGTAAGACCTACAGAAATGGGCTCTTTTCCCCCTCCATCTCTCAGGAACAAAGCCTCCACACTCACCAGCTGATCCACAGCCTCGTTTCCCACCAGTGCTTCCCCAACGAACAAGACCAGGTCGGGAGCATTGACAGCGATGAGTTTGGCCAGCGCGGTCATCAGGGGTGCGTTGTCCTGCATGCGTCCCGCCGTGTCCACCAGCACCACGTCAAAGCCCTGGTTCCGAGCTGGGGTGGCAGGGAGGCAGCGTGAAGGACGGCGCTCCCCCAGGACAGCACCACCTGCCCCCCTCTCTGCACGTACCGTAGGAGATGGCCTCCATGGCGATGCCCGCAGCGTCCTTGCCGTATCCCTTCTCGTAGAGCTGCACCATGGTGCGCCCGCCGTGGCTCTCCGGAGGGTGCAGCGCGTTGAGGCGGCGCGTGTGGGTGCGCAGCTGCTCCACCGCTCCCGCGCGGAACGTGTCACAGGCGGCGATGAGGACGCTGAAGCCGTTCTCGATGAGCCAGAACGAGATCTGCAGGTGGCAACAGATCAGAAAAGCCCGTTAGTAGCTACACAGCCTGACCCCATCATGCTGGTCCTGTGCTCCAGGATCCTGCCCTACCTTGGCCAGGTTGGTGGACTTCCCGACACCGTTGACACCACAAAAGGTTACGACATAGGGCCGGCGATGGCGCTGGGCATCCATGACATCGCGGAGGACATCCACGCGGCGCTGAGGCTGCAGGATCTGCACCAGGGCCTCCTGCAGCGCCTGCTTCACCGTCGAGGTTACCGCTGGGAAAACGGGATGGAAAGAGAACATGTCACGCGTGGGGAATACTCCTGAGCTCCAAACCACACGCAGGATGCCACGTGGACACTTACTGGTGAACGTTCCCATCACCTTGCCTTCCAGTTTCTTGGCCACAGATTCACAGAGCTGCACTGCAATCTCAGCTGCCACATTTTTAGCTTTGGGAAGGACAGAGCAGGGACTCAGCACTGCTGAGCAGGTTACACACATCCCACATCGCATCAAGGGAAGGATGGACTCAGTGTGCAGGATCCCCACTGAACCTCACTGCTGCCCCCCTTTTGCTGCATTGTCCAGGGCTCCCAGGTGCAAGACAGGAACCCACCACAGTTCCTGTGGGTAGGAACATCCCAAATCACGGGCACTACCCACACTGGGGCCCACCCAACAGAGCACAGGGAATCACCACTAATCCCTCACACCACGGATCCAGACGTACCAATCAAGTGATCCTTCATCTTCTCCAGCACGGGGTCCATGTCCTCTCTTGTCAAGCTCTTGGAACCCACCAGGCCCTTCAGCATGCCAAACATGCCCCCCAGGCCACCCTTCTTCACACTGTAGAGAAGCAGAAGAGTTACACTGAGGTTTGAGACCAAGTTGCAAAGGTCAGATGCAGAAGAGCCTACACAAACACACTAGTTTGTCCTTCCTGCGTTACTGGTTAGACTGGAACAGGAGTTACAGGAGAGAAATCAAGAACCATATGACAAGCAGGGGCTGTGGGAGCCTTTACCTGGGTTTCGAAGGGTTCTGAACAACTTTCTCCTCTTCAGCTTCATCGTCACTCTCATATTCCAGGTCGTAAAGGCGGCCGGGCTCCCGATTTTTGTCCCCCAGAGCCTGCGAGGGGAAGAAGCGGCTTTATGGGCTGGGCGCCACAATCCCTGTTTCACGTTTCTTCATGATCCCTTCTCATCCAGGCATGGAAACTGGGCTGGGCTCATAATGTCCAGCTGAACCCAGAGAAAACATGGCAGCAAACAGAGCCACCTGACTTTTCCGTACCGTGTCAGGGTCAAACTCCTCCACAGGACAAGCTTCCGCGCTGCCGTTGGTAGCGGAATTACTGTAATCGAGTACTTTGGCATTAGAGTTCCCCAGATCCCACACCCGGGGCTTCTTCCCCTTCTCCTTCTGTGCGTCAGGCTTTGGAGATCTGGTGGAACAAAGACCAAAAACACGTTGTGTTCAGTGCAGGGAAGAAGCAGCAGCCATCACCTCCTTAGGAGATGTGGAAAATAAAAGCCTGGATTACCCAAAAAGGCAGAAATTGACTGATCCGATCTCCAGAGTTTATTTATCTGAACTTCAACCCCATATGGTACCACTTCCCCTCAAGCCAGGTATCAATACATTGCTGCTGCCTGCTCACTTAAAGACAGGTCTGGACCTCTCCTAGGATTTCTGGATCTCCCAGCAAAGGGAATCAGGTTCTATTACCCCTCCAGGACCCCCAGGGGTCTTCTCCCAATCTTTTCAATAAGCAGGGAAATAAGGCCCAGGAAAGTGAGGTCTGGCTTCCAGGGGTCACCAAAAGAAGGAGAGATTCAGCCATGGCTGAGTTCAAAGCATAGGCAGAGTGACTGTGCCCTCATCACCCACCTGGACTTCTCCCCAGCTTTCATGTGTCTCCTGAAGAATTCCTCCCGGTTCTTCTGCAGGATTTCATCCTTGGTCAGTTCCTCCTTGTCCCCTGCTACCGAGAGCTGCTTGTCACCCGCAGATGCTTTACTGGGCGCTGCCACAGCTTCAGTTCCTGACAGGAAGAGCCCCAGCACAAGCTCAGGCCAGCTCAAAGCAGACTGGGGAAGCACAGGCTGCAACACATTGCTCTGGAGTATTTATTTCCCTCCCATTTATCTTCCCCATCAACTCACCATCCTTTTTGGAACCTTTGTTCTTCTTGTTCTTGACCTTCTCCTTTGGTTTCTCCCCTCGGGTTTCAATCATACACTTGACAGTCTTCTGGGATTTCAGAGACTGCTCAAACGTCTTCATTACCGTGGGAGCTCGGACTTTGCTGCTCTCCTCTGCATCCCTGCGGGGAGGTGACCCATTAGCCTGGATTTCAGCTCTCCTCCCTTCCACGTCTGCTCAAAACAGAAATTTAAGACAAAACCCAAGCTCTCTACCGGAGGAGGCGCATGAAGTCATCTTTAAAATCAAAGGTGCCATTTAGGAGGCCCAGGGCGCCCTTCTGCTGGAACTCGTTGCGGTACTTGTCTCGGAACTCCTTATGGACATCGTCTATCAACTTGTCCACGTAGGTTAGAGTCAGGATCTTCTGGAAGCCCACCTGCCAAGGAGCACGGCTAACAGACACTGCACTTCCAGCTCATCCAACAGCAGCAAGCAAGCAAAAACCTCTCTGTTTAATTCAGAGTTCTTTAACTTGGGCAAGCTTCAGCCTGCACTTTCTGCTCCACCTTCCCAGGCTTTTAAAATGCCCCCAAAAAGGTAAAAAACAGCCCAGAATTTGGCTTCAACAGGTGACCCCAACACACACACAGGCTGTCTCATAGCAACAAGGGACACATAGGGCAAGAGCAGAAAACCTTCAGCTTATCTGTGGGTCAACAGGAAAGGCTGTATGGATTTATGGAGATAAGGTGCCAGGAAACTGAAAAGGAGAGCATTAAATGTTCCTTAAAGTGAAGGGAACTATGTGTTTCTGGGGTTTTTTTCCACAAATCTGGCCAAACAATTTTCACAAGGCAGCAGCTGCTATTTGAGGTTTGATTAGTTTTAATCCTGTTGCAGATGATTAAAATAAGCTGCTACTGCAGCAGCATTGAGCTGACAAACATCCATGTTCCCCCTCTGGGGGGAGCCTGGCTACACTGGGGTCACTGCTCAACATCTCCCCGAAACCCTCATCTCACCCCCCAAAATCCCAAAGATAGAAGAGCCAAACGAGTCTGGGAGCCAAGGTCCAGCCCCACGAAATGCAAACAGCTGTTTGCTCAAACCTCAGCACAGCAGGAACTGTTCCCCCTCTTTTCTGGGGGCAATCCCCTTCCTTTGGGTTTGGAGGCAAATGGGGGGCTGGAGAGACACTCCTGCCACCCCAGGGGTACCTGAGGGGGTCACTTACCACAAACACCAGCTCAAACTGGTTGTCCAGTTTGTATTTAAGTGTGAGGGCTTCATGGGTGAAGGAGTTGTTGCCACCTCTCTCCTGGGGGAGAGGAGCTGTCAGAATGGGGGTGCCAGCAGCACCCACCATCCCCTCATCCCTGTCACCCCCCTTTCCCAAAGTGGTCCAGCATCCCTTACACATGACCCTACACCCCCTGGGCAGGTGATCCCATCTATGCCCCCCTCCCAGCTGGGTGATCCCACCCACCCCCGGGATGGTCGAGCTGCCTTCTGCCTCATCCCAGGCAGGTGGTCCCACCCAAGTCTCTCTCCATCCACACGGTCCCATCCACACCCCCCAAATGGGTGACCCCACACCCGTCCCCACCCCCAGAGCTGGTCGTGCCTGTGTGCCCCCCCACCAAACAGGTGGTCCCACCTGTGTGCCACCCCTCTCCTGCCCCTCCCCAGGTAGATGGTCCCACTCATGTGTTCCCCCTCCCCATGCAGGGCCTCCCATCCACCTCCCCGCTCAACGGGGTGATCCCATTCCCCCAGAGAGGTGCTCGTGCCCGCGTTTCTCCCCTCCCTAGGCAGGTGATCCCAGTTCCCATTCCCCCGCCAGCTACGTGGGCTCACCTGATCTCTGTTCCCAGGTAGATGGCCCCATCCCCCCCGTCCCCCGCCATGTCCGTAGTCTCACCTATTCTCGCTCCCCAGGCAGACGGTTCCCCCCGCCTCCCTCCCTTACGCCAGGTGGGCTCGCCCACCCCCCCTCGCCCCTGGGTACGTGCCCCCTCCCCAACCCTCCGCCCGCCGGCAGCCCGTCCCGCCCGACCTGCAGGAGGACGGAGCGGATGAGGGCGTTGACGGGGGCGGTGGCGGCGGGCCCGCGCACGCCCTGGAAGCACCAGAGGACGAGGCCGCCCTTGCTGAAGATGGTGAAGAAGTCGAGCATGGCGGCGGCGCCGGGCCCGGCGGGGCGCACACGTCGCTCTGCCCCGCGCTTCCGCCGGAAGCCCCGCCCCCCAGCGCCATTGGCGGGACGGCGGCGAGCGGGGGGCGGGGCCACGGGTGG
>WEKY01016192.1:172900-212376 GCA_013390045.1 Picathartes gymnocephalus
CCAGGGGGACGTGGGGGGTCTGCAGAGAGGCCTGGAGGGAGTCTGAGGAGCCGGGGGCATCCTGGGAGTGTCCTCGAGGGGTCCCAAGGGATGCAGAGGGTACTGGGGTGGTCCACGGGGGGCTGCCAGCTGTGCCCCCTAGGCTCGGCAGCCCCCATTCCACCGGCAGAGCTGGGGCAGACCCTGGAGCGCATGGGACAGACCCTGAGGGATCAGGTGCCCGCCTCACGCAGCGGCGAGCGGGGCTGGGTTCCCCCGGGGACCCTCCCCGACCCCCGGCCCCCCGACGAGGCCGACGTGGTGGTGGGGGGGGGCGGCGTGGTGGGCTGGTCCGTGGCGTACTGGCTGAAGATGCTGGAGGGCTGGCGGCGGCAGCACGGAATGAGGGTGCTCGTGGTGGAGCGGGACCCCATGGTGAGACACCGCCACCCGGGGCGGGGTATGGCCTTGGGGACCCCCCTGAACCCCTTTTATTTTGGGGGGGTCCTCTCCTTCAGTATTGCAGAGCCTCCACGGTGCTGTCTGTAGGGGGGATCCGGCAGCAGTTTTCCCTCCGGGAAAATATCCAAATGTCCCGTTTCTCTGCCAGCTTCCTCCGCAACATCAATGTATGTGGGGTTATACGGGCAGGGGGTAATTTGGGGAATCAAGCCCCGCTCATCGTCGACCCCGTCTCCTTACAGGAGCACCTTGGGGTGCCGAATGAGCCCCCCATCGACATCCAGTTCCAGCCCTCGGGATACCTGTTCCTGGCATCCCCCCAGAGCGCTGCCACCCTGGAGGCTGCCGTCCAGTTCCAGAGGTGGGCAACACACATGGGACCCTCCAGGGGGGATGGTTTTCAGGGGTGGGGGTCAGCCTGACCCTCCTCCACATGCTGGCCATCCCCAGGGACGAAGGGGCACAGGTGACCCTGCTGTCCCCCACCCAGCTGAAGGCAAAATTCCCCTGGATAAACACAGAGGACGTGGCTGTGGCATCCTACGGTATGTGGGAGGACAGAGGAGGGTGTGGGGGCCCCTCCCAACACCCTTCCTCATCCCCATCCTCCTGACACATCCTTCATCCTGGCTTTATTTATGGAAGGGGAGGTCCAGCTCCCCCGAAATGCATGTGTTGGGTCACACAGAAGTGCCCCTCCCATGTTTCCCCACCCAGGTCTGGAGGATGAAGGCTGGTTTGACCCCTGGACCCTCCTCAACGCATTCCGGCGCAAAGCCATATCCCTGGGAGTGCAGAGCTGCTCCGGGGAGGTGCGAGGTGAGGGATGGGGGTGCACAGCAAGATTTCCCCCCTGCCACCCCCAGGATCCCCCACCTGACCCCAAAACCCTCCAGCTTTTGTCACCTCGTCCAACTACATGAAGCCACCAGCACCATCGTCGGCACGCATCAGATACGTCCACGTGAGTGTGTGTGTGCCACCCCTCAGCTCCCCAGGAGTGCCCATGACCCCCTTGCACCCGTGACCCCCCCGTCTGTGCCCTCCCAGGTCCACATGCCAGACAGCCTGGAGTACCAGCCAGTCGCCTGTGCCATTGTGATCAATGCCACGGGCGCCTGGGCTGCGAAGCTGCTGGAGGCAGAAGGGCTGCCCAGGGGGCTGTGCCGGCCCCCCCTGCCCATCCAGCCCAGGAAGAGGTACTGGGGGGCTCAAGGGGGACAGCCTGGCAGCACGCCTCTCTGTGGGTCAGCTCCTGGGGTCAGAGCGGGGGCACATCCCAGCAACTGCTTTTTCAGGGGGGTGATCCCCTTGGTGCTGTTTTTGGGGGGCACTTCAGCACCCACCACCCCTATGTCATGGGGGAGCCCCTCAGCACTTTTATTTTGGGGGGTGTCATCCTGGCACCCCCCTGTCTGTGAGGGGGTGACATGAACCCCTGGGTGCTATTCTGGGCACATACGTCCCAATACCAACCACCCTCCAACTTCTGGGGGTTATGGTGAGCTTCCTCAGTCTATTATTTGGAAATGGGATCTTGCATTCTGTAGCTCCCATTATTCCTCCAGTGCTCCCAGCCCCAGTGTCCCCATTACATTTCCATGCTCCCAATCCCAGTGTCTCCATTATCCCCCTCACTGTCATCTATTCCCCCCAGTGCCCCCAGCCCCAGTATCCACAGTATTCCCCCAGTATTCCCAATACCCCCATTATTCCCCCAGTGCCCTCAGCCCTGTTATCCCCGTTACCCCCGCAGTACTTCAATTATCCCCCCAGTGCCCACAGTCCCAGTACCTCCAGCGTGTCTAGGAGTGACATAACCCCCAGTGTTATTTTTGGAATAAACATGTCCACATCCCAGCCCGACCACGCCATACTGGGGGCCAAGGGGAGCACCCCTCATGCTCTTTTGGGGGATTCCCCAGGTATGTGTTCTCCTGGCACTGCCCCAATGGCCCTGGCCTCTCCTGCCCCTTCCTCATCGACACCTCCGGCGCTTACTTCCGTCGGGATGGCTTTGCCAGGAACTACCTGGGCGGGATGAGCCCCCCCGAGGTGAGCCCGCAGGGTCCCCTCAGATCATTCACCCCCCTATTCTTTATCAGACTCCCGCAGTTTATCCTTTTCCAGGAGGAAGAGCCGGATCCCAGCGACCTCTCAGTGGATCACAAGTACTTCCAGGAGCAGGTCTGGCCCCGGCTGGCTCGGCGGGTCCCAGCTTTCGAATCCCTGCGGGTCCAGGCATCTTGGGCGGGGTACTACGACTACAACACCTTCGACCAGAATGCGGTGCTGGGCCCACACCCCCGAATTGAAAACCTGTTCTTAGCCGCGGGTTTTAGTGGCCACGGGCTCCAACACGCGCCGGCCGCCGGGAGGGCCTTGGCCGAGCTGTTGATCAAGGGCCGGTATGAGACCCTGGATCTGCGGAGGCTGGGATGGGGCAGGCTGGTGGATGGGGAGCCACTGGAGGAGCACGGCGTGGTTTGATGGGGGCGGGGAGGGGGGAAACTCAGGCACAGCCATGGACCCCCTCCCCAGGCCAAAGGTTGTGTCCTGTAGGAATAAAATGGATGGGTAGCTGATGAGTGTGCCAGGGAATTAATGGGGTTCACACCTGCCATGCTCCCTTCACCAGGGCTATGAGTATACCCCTCCAGTACCCTCAGTTCTGATGTTCCCATTGAGATCCTCCACAACTTCAGCGTCCCCACTATGCTCCATTCCCTCCCAGTATCCCCATTATGTTCCCATACCTGCAGTCCCAATGTCCCCAGTATCCCAGTGTTACCTATTGCCTGCCCAATTCCCCCCAGTCCTACTGTCCTCACAGTCACCCATTCCCACAGTGCTCCCATTATCCCTCCAATGCCCTCCAGCCCCAGTACCCCCACTACATTCCTATCCTCCAGATCTGGGTTATTCCCCCAGTGTCCCTTGTTGTCCCCACAGTGTCCCCACTAAGCCACATTTGCCCCAGTACTTCCATTATGATCCAGTGCCCTCAATATTCCCCCAGAGCCTCCAGCCCCAGTATCCTCAGTATCCCCACTACTGTCCTGCAGTGCCCCCACCCCCAGTGTCCCCAGCCGCAGTATGCCCGTTACCCCATCCAGTGCTCCCATTATCTCTCCAGTACCCCCAGCCTCACTATACCCCCAGGGATCCCAGTATCTCCCCGTGCTCCCAGTATCCCCGCAGCGCCCCCATTCCCCTGGCTATCCCCAGTATCCCCACAGTGTTCCCAGTATTCCCACGTTGTCCCGCCGTTCCTAATTCCCTTCCCCGTGCACGTGGCGCCCTCTGGCGGCGGGCGGCAGCAGCGCGCATGCGCAACAGCGGTTGGGGCAGGGAGCAGGTGCGTTGGCCTGAGGTGCATGCGCAATAGAGGCAGAGGGCGGGGCCACGGCAGTGGGCGGGGCCACGGCAGTGCGTGTGCAGTGTGCGCGCGGCGCATGCGCGGTGGGCGCGGCCGGGCCGTGTGAGCCGGGCCCGTCCCGCCGTGCGCCCCCGGCCCGGCCCCGGTGAGTGCGGGCGTCCGGGGGGGCGGCACACGGCGAGACGCTCCTGGGGCACCCCCGGGAACCGCGAGCCTCTTGGCAGCCGTGGCGAAACAAACCCCGAGGGGATTCTGGGCACTGCGGGGGCGGCCCTGAGGGCATTTGGGAACCAGCCCCCCTCAAACACACCGTGTGGGGAGACTGTGGGAACAGCCCTGAGGTGATGTACGGGCCCACCCCGAATTATGGGGGTCACACAGACCCCCGGCAGCCACGAGGGGGTTCTGCCCCTCCCCGTGTGCTTGAGGGTCACCCCCTCGGCTGTCGGGGGGTACAGACCCCCAGGTCACCCCCTTAGCACTGGGCGATTCCTGTGGGTGCCTTTCTCTTCAGGGTATTCCATGACTCGGATTTTTAGGAGGAAGCTGCCTGTGATTAACTCGGTAATAAATCTGGAGGCCAGTTCTGGTTCTGCAGCCTAGATCCCGGCAGGGTTTGACTCGGAATAACGAAAACAAAACTCTTTTTAAAATGATTTTTAATTGTTTGTGTCCCGCGGCTGCAGCAGCACCACTGACATGCCGGGGTTTGTGACTTCAGCCTGCTCCAGAACTGCTGGGAGCTCTGCCTGGGAGGAATGAGAGGTTTGGAACCTGGTGGGAAAGCACGAGTTTTGTTAGCTGGTGGTTTATTTTTTCCTTGATTCCGATGCTGGTTTTATTTCTCTGGTGCTTTCCAAGAGCTGTTCTTCTAACCCTGACCTCGTTAACACTGTGATATGAACAGGATGGGTCCATTCCCTGGCCTGCTGGATGATGGTTGTGCCCAATGGGAAGCCAGTGAGGGCTGAGAATCCTGTTGGAAATCACCGGGGTGCGACTGAACTTGTAATTCCTGGTGAGCCCAGTGTTACCAATTCTGCCATGGCCCTGTTCTCTCTCTGCAGGCTCCATCCATTTCCCATCTCTCCAGGATGAGAGAGGCTTGGGTCCGGCTCTCCCCCTCTCCCTGTAGTTGATAGTTTGGGAAGCAGAGGTGATGCTGGAGTCGAGATGGCCGACAGCGTGAGAATCTTCCTTCATGACCTCGTCAGGGTGAGGCTCCGGGTCCTGGGGCTGCTCCTGTGCACTTTGGGAGCACCCTCCTTCCCATGGCATCAGGGAATTTGAAGGAAAAGGGTCTGCAGGTGTATTTCAGCTTTGTTGTGTGGTGTGCCTATTGCAAAGGGCTCAGTGTTTGCTGCTGAACCTCTGACAGATTTCCTTTGAGCACAAATTTATGAAAAATCACAATAATAGTAATAATACTGTTATTATTAATCATAATATATTAATTATACTATTAATTATAAATCAACGATATATAATAACACAAAAAATTATAATGTATTTTAGCATCGAGTGTATAATATTGTGTATAATTTAATAATAATAATAACAACAATAATAAATGAATGTCTGCAGCCACAGCAGCCTGTCCCAGCAATAAGATCTGTGTGACCTCACCAGTCCCACCCTATCTTCCATCATCCAGGGGTAAATACAGGCTAAAAGCCACTTGTGCTGTGGCACTGAGCAATAATTCGTGCTCAGAAATAACTCTGGAAAATAAACAAAGGTTTGATCAAAGCCCTGTGGCCACAGCCTAAAAGTGGGAGTTGTGTCATTTTCCAGTGCTCCTACACCATCAGCTGGAAGAGCTGCCTGGGTCAGGGCGCAGCTCTGCTGTTTCAGACATGAATTTGGCATTGGAATTTATCCTCTTTGGTCAAAAACTCCATGGACCCAACTGCCAGCAGGGTGGTGACATCATCCTGGCCCATCCTTAAGATCTTTATTTTAAAGGGAAACTGTGATGACGATGGTTATAGAATCATCTGGAGCTGGAATTAATTGAATAGGATCCCAGAAGAGTTTGGGTTGGAAGGGACTTTTAAGTCTTTCTCGTTCCACGTCTCTGCCGTGGGCAGGGAACACTTTCCACTATCCCAGGTTGTTCCAAGCCCCATGAAGCCTGGCCTTGGACACTTGCAGGGATGGGACAGCCACAACCTCTCTGGACAAGCCAAGTCCTAGGACGCGGCACTGCAAATCTTCCAAATATGGAATAAGGCAAAACTTCTGGGCACTCTCCTGTTAACAGGTTTGCATGGATGTGAGTGGTGAGAGGAAGTTTTTAGGATGAGGACAGATGCTTTTATTTGTGAAGGAATAAGCATCAAATTCATACAGTCAGACTTTGCACATCCCAAATATTGGTGTAATTCCATTTTATTGGCTTCAAAGTGCTGGCAGGGGATGAGGGGCTTCCTGCCAGACGAGGCTGGGCGAGATCCGACTCCGATTTTTTGCCAGGGTTTTAAATAGTGCAGATTGGAAGAGAAATCACACCTTTACAGAAAAAAATCCTGCTGGTCCTGGAGATGCTGAAATGAGCACTGATTTAGATCACCGGGCCATGGAAGAGAGGTGGTGTTGCTGCGCCAGGCCTTGGCTCCAGCTGAGCCCAAGCAGCCAGGGAGCGATGCCAGCTGTGGCACCAGGAAGGTTTGGATGGCCTGGGTCAGCCACGTCCCATTGCTCCTCTCTCCTTATGTCCACAGGGAATTAAGGACTCCATCTGGGGCATCTGCACCATCTCCAAGCTGGACGCCCGGATCCAGCAGAAAAGGGAAGAGCAGAGGCGGAGGAGAGCCAACAGCTCACTCGCCCAGCGGAGGTTTCACATGGAAGAGAAGAAGCAAGAGAAGTGAGTATGGGTCAGAAATGGGGTAATTCCCTTCTCCTCTCGTAATCAGAGCCAGTAAATGGGAAACACATGGCATGAAACTCCCTTTTTCCACTGTGTAATAGAGCTGGAGCTGTTACCGGGAGATAAGAAGTCAGACCTTTTATGTTGTTTGATAATCAGTTTGAATTACTGCTGGAAGAACATGGATTTATGAGTTTCTTTTCCTCCTGAATCCTTGTGCTATCTCAGATCCATTATTGTTGCTGCTAATCATGGGATCAGGGAAGAAACAGCAGCTTGGATCCAATGTCTATGTCGGGACAGATCGAGTGTCTGTTTTCCCCAGCCCTGCTGTGTTTTGCAGAGTCTGGAGCTGCAGCATCTCAGTGGTTCTGGGTGGCCAGAATTATCCCTGTGTGGGAGTAAACAGCATCTGTTCCCATGTCTGACTCCCAGACCATGCCAGGGTATCTCTGCTGCCCTGATGGCACTGGACTGGCACCTCAGGCAGTGATTTTGGGCAGTAATGCAAATTCTGAGACATATTGTGGCTGACTGGGTGGCAGGCTGGCTGAAAGGTAAAAGAAAAGTCTCCCATGATCCCCAGGGGTCTCTGCAGCTCCACATCTGGGCTGCCTCTGAAGAAAAGTATAACTTTTTGGTTTTGTTGATATAAATAAACAGCTGAATTTTATAGCAAAATCACTCTGGTGTCAAGAACTGACTGGGGAAGTACTGCAGAGTCCCACAGAGCTAGTCTTGCATGTCCAAATAAAGACACCAAAACCACTCTGAGTTGAAACATCCTTTTCCAAGACCAAAAAAATGCCCAAAATTTCCTAATTTTTTTTGTGGCAAGAGCTTGGAGAGAACAAAGCCCAAGATCTCCAATTCTTAAAAATCTGGAAGAGAGCTTTGCTTTTCTTCTGTTTCAGTGCAGATTTTGGGAATTAATAAAGGTTGGAAGAGTCTCCTTGATGCAAGTCTTGTAAAGACTGCACTGGCTGAGACATGGTGTGAATCTGTGCAGGGATTCCTCCCAGGATTTCTGTGTTTCTGGTATTGAGCTGGTTCTTGGTGACTTTTCCAAGGTGTCCAAAATGCAGGGCAGAAGCAGTTGGCACTCGTGAGGGGACATTTGTCCAGGTGCTGGGACATTAACAGGCCTCTCTCCTGCAGTGAACCCCGGATAGTGAGCCGGATATTTCAGTGTTGTGCCTGGAATGGAGGTGTCTTCTGGGTACGTGGAGATTTGTCTTATTTATTATGATTTTTATTTTAAAACCCCAGTGAAAACCCATGTCCTGCTCCAGCGCTTATATGCTGTGAGTGGTGAGCCATCAGCATGGCAGCAGGAATTGCAGGGAGCCACCACGTTCCCATCCCAATGCTGTATTTTAAGGGATTCACTATGGGAGACAGGACCACAGGCTGACTCAAGAGACCCACACATGAAACCCCAGCTGCTTTTCCAAGTTTTTGAGACTGCTTTCCCCAGGAATATTCAATTCCTGCTTTGCTGCAGCCTGGGATACTGCTTTGCCAATTGAATATTGATGTCTTAAAGACATTTTCTCAGCTCTGACTTCTATGGTTGATAAGGCTGATCCTTAATGAAGCCAACACTTCATAAATGAAATAACCAAATAAATGGCTTCATTTTCTCATTATAGTGATGCAGAGTACAAGGGATTGGCATGGAAATGTTAGAGTTCAGCTGTAGATTCTGGCTGTATTTAAACAGCCTTGCTTCTCTGTATTTATGGATCGCTAGGGGAGGAGAGGCACGCGTGCCTTTGGATCTGTAGCCACAGGAGCACAACATGCCCATGCAGTGCCTCACTGAGAAGCCTTGTTTGTTTTTCCCTGCAGCTTAGTCTCTTCTTGTTCTACCGAGTGTTCATCCCTGTCCTTCAGTCAGTCACGGCGCAGATCATCGGTGGGTGCCTTTCCCCTTGGGGTGTCCCAGGGTGCTCAGCAGTCCATGGGATGAGTTCAGAGGGTCCTGACACCCTCACAAGCTGAGTCTTTGTCCCATTGAACTGTTCCTCACACGTCTGTCTCGTTGTGTTGTTTTCCTCTTCCTCCCAGTACCAACCAATCCCATCATTAATCATCCAGTAGAAAATCACGGGTTGATCACCCTGCTGACAGTCTGTGCACGTCAGGGATCCAGCCTGGGGGTCTTGCAATTTCAAACACGTTTGTCTGTGTGTTTTTGCATTTAAATAAAAATCAAGTGGGTGGAAATACGCTTTTAAAGACATTTAGAGCACTAAAGTCAAGAGAAACTCCCTGATGGCTGTGCCAGGAAGCATTTGGAGGTTCCTACACCCGTTCCTCACGTGTGTCTCTCTGTCTGTCTTCCAAAGGTGACCCTTCTCTACATGGTGACGTCTGGTCCTGGCTGGAGTTCATCCTCACCTCCATTTTCAGCGCTCTCTGGGTCCTGCCCCTCTTTGTGCTCAGTAAGGTGGTCAATGCCATCTGGTTTCAGGTAGGTGACAGGAACCTGGGCCCTGCCTTCAGCAAATGGGTGGGACTTGATCAGGTGGTGTGGGGGCACGAGAAGAAATCCCACCCCAAAACGGGCTCTGAGCATTTTCCTGGCAGGCAGAAGCAGCTCAGGAGCATCAGCTTGAGTTTAATTTCCCTGAAGCCTCCATTGCTCTGGAGTTCCATTTGCCTCAAGCCCCTGTCTCTGCTGGCAGGACATCGCGGATCTGGCGTTCGAAGTTTCGGGCAGGAAGCCTCACCCCTTCCCCAGCGTCAGCAAAATCATCGCTGACATGCTGTTCAACCTCCTGTTGCAGGCGCTTTTCCTCATCCAGGTGAGACAAGAAACCACTGCCTCCAGCCCAAGTGCTGCCCTCCCCCAAATCCTGAGTGTCCCTCTCTCAATCTGCTCCTTTTCTGTCCCAGGGAATGATCGTGAGCCTGTTCCCCATCGACCTCATTGGGCAGCTGATCAGCCTCCTCCACATGTCACTGCTCTACTCGCTCTACTGCTTCGAGTACCGCTGGTTTAACAAAGGTGAAGGAGGGCTCCCTGCATGAAAAGGGGGAATTTACCTGGATTCAGGCTTTCTCTACTGAAGGAGCATCCAATTGGGGTCTCAGAGGCTGATCTTCCATCAGTTGTTATATGGAATGAAGGGTAAATGTGAGCCAGCAGTGTGCTCAGGTGGTAAGAAGGCCAGTGGTACCTGGCCTGTACCAGCCCCAGTGTGGCCACAGCTCCAGGGCATTGCCCGTCCCCCTGTGCTGGGCACTGGTCAGGCCTTGAGTGCTGTGGCCAGTTCTGGGCTCCTCATGACAAGAAGGAGCATGAGGGGCTGGAGCATGTGCAGAGATGGGCACAGAGCTGGGGAAGGGTCTGGAGTACCAGGAGCAGCTGGGGGCGCTCAGCCTGGAGTAAAGGAGGCTCAGGGGGGACCTTCTGGCTCTGCACAACTCCCTGGTAGGAGGGGGCAGCCAGGTGGGGGTCGGGCTCTGCTCCCACATAAAAAGTGACAGGATAAGTGGATGTGGCTTCAAGTCGTGCCAGGGGAGCTTCAGGTTGGACATCAGGATGAATTTCTTCACTGAAAGGGTGGTGAGGCGTTGGAAGGGGCTGCCCAGGGACGTGGTGTAGTACCCATCCCTGGAGATGTTCAAGGGATGACTGGACGTGGCACTGATTGCTCTGGTCTATTGACAAGGTGGGGATTGGTCAAAGGAGATGATTGGAGGTCTTTTCCAGCCTAAATGATTCTGTGATTCTGCTGTGAGGGTGTCTCCTCCCCATGGGTTCATTTCCATGGGATTTTCCTCTTGGCAGGAATCGAAATGCACCAACGGTTGTCCAACATCGAGAGGAACTGGCCCTACTACTTTGGCTTCGGCTTGCCACTGGCATTTCTGACGGCCATGCAGTCCTCCTACATCATCAGGTGAGAAAGCCACTCTGGCCCCTCCTCCTGATACCCACAAGACCAACCGAGTTCCCCTTATTTTATTTCATTGTATTTTTCCCTTTCAGCGGTTGCCTCTTTTCCATCCTTTTCCCTCTCTTCATCATCAGCGCCAACGAAGCCAGGACCCCCGGCAAAACCTAGTGAGTATCCTTCATTGCCACCCTCTGATCCTTGTCCAACACCCCCAGCCTCCCCAGCGCTCCCCAAAACTGCAGGGGTGTTCCTGGCACAGGGAGCTGACGGACTCTCTTACCTTTCAGCCACTTCCAGCTTCGTCTCTTCTCCTTGGTGGTTTTCCTGAGCAACAGACTCTTTCACAAGACCGTTTACCTTCAGTCCGCCCTGAGCGGTGCTTCCTCCTCCCCCTCCTCCTCCTCTTCCTCCTCCTCTTCGCCCTCTCCTGCCAAACACGCGGCTGCTCCGGGGCACTGAGCTGCCCCCAGACCCCGGGGAGGGGGGACACCCACGGGCTTCTCTGCACCCCCGATCTCCAGGGACGGGCAGGACCCAGCCTGACGAGGTGTCCCTGTCAGTTCTGCGTCTCCCGCTGGAAATTTTTTGGGGGAAAATCTGGGTTTTTAACACCTTTGTGAGTTTCCAGGAGCCGGGTTGTGCCCTGCGCTTGTTTTATAGTGGACTCTTTTGTACGCCTTTCCCGTGCCATCTCCCCGCCTCGGGTCAGTGGATCGGAACCCCGTCACCCCGTTTTGCCGTTGTGTCCCTCCCGTGTCTCCCCCGTGTCCCGCTGCCCCTCGTCCCCCCTCCCTGTCCCTCCATCTCCCCTAACTCAGGTCGTGGGAGGGGGGCGGGTATTTCTGGGAGCTCCCGCTGCCGTCGAGCACAGCGTTCCCCTCCCGTGCATGTACCGTTTCTGTCGGGTCGGGGAAGGAACCGGTGACGTTCGAACCCCTTTGGATATTTCGGGCCGGTTTATCAACTTTTCTCTAGTATTTTCACACTGAAACATTAAACGGAGAAACCACGATTCTCAGCCATTCTGCGCCTGCCGTTGTCGTTAATCCGGGCGGGGTTCCCCAGGCCGGGCTCCCCCCGCGCCCCGCAGTGGTTCCGCCGCCCACGTGGCCAGCCCGACCCGCTTCCTCCTCCGCCCACGTGAACCGGACGGACACGTCACGGCTCGATCCCCGTCGGTACCGCCCACCTCCCGCTCCGCCAATCGGGAGGCGCCGTGAGCCACACGCTCCGCCCCGCACCCCGCGGAGTGTTCGGCCCTTCGGCCAATGAGCGCGGTCGCTCCTGGAGTGGCGTGCGCGAGGGCCAAAGGGGAGCGGGCGAGGGCGGGGCGCGGGCTGGCGGCGGCGGCGGCTGGGCGGCTGCGCGGGGTGGATGGACGGGGCGGCGGGGCCGCGGTGAGGGACGGCACCGGGACCCGACCGGGGCTGAGGGAGCTGGGGGTTCTGGGGAGGGCGGTGTGCCCGGGCTGGGAGGTGCCCGGGCTGGGAGGTGCCCGGGTGTGTGGGGTGCGGGGTCAGCGGAGTGAGGGAGCTGAGCGGTCATGGGATGGCCGGGCCTTGGAGGGTGCCCAGGCGTGTGGGGAGAAGGAGCCCGGGGGATGAGGGGTCCCCGGGCGTGTGGGCTGAGACCCTGGGGCTGGTCAGGGTCTGGAGCCTGGGGGTGCGTGGGGGGCAGCACGGCGGGTCGGGAGCGCCCTGTGTCTCTGGGAGTTCCTGGGTGGCGAAGGGTCCCCGCCCGAGCACATCGGGGCCCCGGGCACCCCCGGGCAGAGCCACTCGTGCCCGGAGGCATCTGCACTGTGCTCCATTATCCCAGGGGATCCAGGAAATAACCACCACACGGTATTTCTGTGCCAGGCAGTGCCCAGTGTGTGCCAGTCAGAATCACTTTTGGGAAGGCTTTTCCAGGCCCAGTTTGGATTTCAAATCTCAGCCTGTCCCAATGCATCCTCCCTGATGTTGTAGCTCAGAGACCTGAACTGCACATTTACCCACCCGTGCTGGGACTGAGCCTGCCCGGAGCAGCAGGAGGGGTTTTCCTGACTGATTGGGCAAGAAACGATTTGAAGAAATCTGAGTGTTTTCAAGGGAGAAAGATGTTAAAGCTGTGATTCTCCAGTAAGAGTTTCACTTCCTTGGAGGAGAGTGATTTCTGTGGCTTTTCCTCCCCCCAGGGAGGTTGAATTAAACAGCCGTGTTGTCTGGTGTGAGCAAAACCGATTTACTATCTTGGTCTGCATTAACAAACCACTGGGATATATATATTTGACATAAGTAATTCAAAATGGGGGTAACCAGGAGCTGTTCAGACCTCCTGTGTGTGAGAAAAAGCACCCATGTCTTGCATTCTCCATGGTTTATATTTTTTGTGTATTGCTTGAGGGTGATGGTTAAACTCCAGAGAGCATCCAGAGGAAAGGCAGGGGTTTTGCTCAAGTTTACACTGGGGTTTTGTTCTGTGCACAGAGAAACAGGAGTGTTCTCTGCCCCAGAGAAGTTCTGGGCTCTGTAAAGGAAGGAAAACCCGCCAGGCTTTGGGGTGACAGCTCAGGTCAGGACAGGAGGTGAGGGGTTTGAGACAGGGCACAAGCACCTGGCAGGATGAAGGGCCAGAGTGGGGGGTTTAAAGTCTAAAGGCTCATAAAGCCTTTAAAGACAACATGGTCTGAGTCGCTCTTTGATACCTCCCTGACTGTGTGCAGGTGTTCCAGGATCCTCAGGCCCTGCATTTGATGTGAAAATGACCAAGTTGGGGTTTCTCCGGCTCTCCTATGAGAAGCAGGACACGCTGCTCAAGCTCCTCATCCTGTCGATGGCAGCTGTCCTGTGTAAGTCTTTGTCCTCAGGGGTAGCTCCTGGTGCAGGAGAACCAAGGGGAACTCATGAGCTCTGTGTGTTCACTCTGCCCCTTCTCTGTGCTTGCAGCTTTCTCCACAAGACTGTTTTCCGTCTTAAGATTTGAAAGTGTCATCCATGAGTTTGACCCGTAAGTGTCGTCTTCTCATTTCCTGGGGGCCCGTTGGGCTTTTCCTCTTCTGGAGAACACAGAATTCAGGCGATGGTGCCAGGCTGAAGTTAATTCCCATTGAGGATGTGGGATTTGGAGGACATGTTTTAGTACAGCTTGGTTTTCCTTTTCCACACCCAAATTCCTTTGGTACCCAGGGCTCTTCCTGCAACCCAGATCCAAAAATTACCTGCCATTGCTTTTTTGCTGGGAGGTGATTATTCCTGACCTGGGCACAGCACAAGAGAGAGCTCCTGGCACAATTTGTGTTAGTGTCCCAAGCTTGTTGCTGATTAAATCAGTCCCAGGGGAGACTGTTACTTTTGTAAACACTCTATTAACCCTGCTGGGAGGATGAATGAACCTTTGCAGCCGAGGTTTGGGGCAGTTGAGGGGAAATTGGGCCAGTTCCCTGTGCGTGGAACACACGGGATCAGCCCCCACAGTGCTGTTACACCCTGTCACCCTTACAGGTATTTTAACTACCGCACCACCCGCTTCCTGGCTGAGGAAGGGTTCTACAAATTCCACAACTGGTTTGACGACCGAGCATGGTACCCCCTAGGCAGGATCATCGGGGGAACCATTTACCCAGGTGAAGCTTTTGCCAAGCTGAAATGCACCTGGTGCACGGGAAAACTGGGAGAGGGGTGGGGAGTGCATTCCGTACCAGCTGGAACAGAGGGCAGTTTGGGGATGCATCCTGGGCAGCAGCTCCTTCCTGCTGAGTTTTTGGAGCACCCTGATAACGGTGTCGTATTTCCATCGCCAGGCCTGATGATCACATCAGCAGCAATTTACCACGTGCTGCACTTCTTCCACATCACCATCGACATCCGTAACGTCTGCGTGTTCCTGGCTCCCCTCTTCTCCTCCTTCACCACCATTGTGACTTACCACCTCACCAAAGAGCTCAAGGTACGGGGGCCAGCAGGGTCTGCCCCACAGGCTTTGGCTTTCTGGAGAAGTGGGAGCAGTTTGCCATTTGGGAGAGCAGCAGGGTCAGAGGCTTGGAGGTGACCTCAATACCCTGACCTTCTGGGAAGTGGGAGATCTGTTGGAAAACTTTGTTTCCACACTCAGTTTTTATTCCTTTGAGTAATAAAATCCCTAAAACACGGTGTTTTTCCCAGGATGCAGGGGCAGGACTCCTTGCTGCTGCCATGATCGCTGTTGTGCCTGGATACATCTCTCGATCCGTTGCTGGCTCCTACGATAATGAAGGTGAGTTTGTGACCCTCGAGGAAACTTTTTCGGACTGTTGGGTGCTGGAAAATAGTGCTGGAAGATGCTGCAGGGCACAATAGAGGACGTGTCCTTTCCTGTCATCCTTGCTGGATTTGTGCAAACCCAACCAATCGGAGATCAGAGTGGGTTCTTGGCCATGCTTTGGAGAAGAGGGAGTGTTTCCCAACGCTGGCAGTGAGTTTACCCCAGTATCCTTGTTTGCCAATCGAAAAGGGTTTTGTCACCTCCCCAAACTCTGCCTGGAACTGGAGCTACTGTGTGGTTCCTTTGTGCTGTGTTCCAGCAGTGAAGTTGGGACTGGCAAAGGCAGGAATCTCGCTGTCAATGCCTGGGGCAGAGGAGGATCCAGGTTCCTTTGCTGTAGCTGGGTTTTTGGGGACTGTGTAGGAGTTCTTCCAGCTGGTGTGGCTGGAAGAAGCCACGTGAGCTGTTAGAAACAAACTCTGAAGTGTTTCGTTCTAGAAACCAGATATCAAATGCTTTTCCCAGGTTTGGCTCTTTGTGTGATGGAGCAGCAAAAGCATTTACAAATCCATTTCTAATGGCTTGAGTGCTTTGCTGTGCCCCAGGGATGACGTTAATGGCTCCGGGTCCTTCCGCAGGTATCGCCATATTCTGCATGCTCTTGACCTACTACATGTGGATCAAGGCTGTCAAAACTGGCTCCATCTATTGGGCAGCCATGTGTGCCCTCGCCTATTTCTACATGGTGAGTGTCCCTTCTCCCACCTCTGGGGTAAACCTGATTCTGAGATCCCCCTGGATACACTCACTAGGAATCCATGGAATTCCTGTGTCCATGTGTCCAGAGAGCTAGAACCCCTTTGGAGGTGGAAATGGAATGCGTCCTTTCTTCACAAAACTAGTGGGTTTTGTGTGAGGTTTTCTTAACAGTGTTGAAAAATCCGTGTTTCTGGCAGCTGGGTTGTGGAGGATGCTCTAAGATAGAGCAGATCCCAGCTGGTATTGCTACTGGGTGAAAATCCTGCCCGTGATACCAGAAAAGCCCAACCTCTGTGTTTCACCTCAGTTCTGCAGCTGTTCATTCAGGAACTTGTGGGTGTGTGTCTGCTTTGTGTCCTGGCAGGTCTCCTCGTGGGGCGGCTATGTCTTCCTGATCAACCTCATCCCCTTGCACGTCCTGGTGCTGATGCTCACCGGGCGCTTCTCCCATAGGATCTACGTAGCCTATTGCACAGTCTACTGCTTGGGAACCATCCTCTCCATGCAGATCTCCTTTGTTGGCTTCCAGGTGGGCACCAGGGGGGTTTGTAGACTCGAGGATGGCAGCTGGTTTTCCTTTTTGCCTTCATCACTGAGGTTATAAGTGGGTGCTGACTCCTTGTTCCAACTCCCATTATGCCGATTCCTTGCCACCTTTGGCAGCGCTGGATGACTTTCACAGCTTCCTAAAAACGTCTTTCATAAAAATGTCTTTGGTTTTGGTGAAGGAAATGCTCATGCAAAGTGTGTCTTTGGTATGGCAGGAAACAGGCCTGCCTGGCTCATGTTTCCAAGAGAATCTGGTTAATTTTCCACGTGGATTCTTATCGCAATCAAAGCGGATGTAGGAAAAGGACTCGTGCCAGCTGTGCCAATCCCAGGGAGGGAACATTTGAACGTTTTCCTCTGACTGGCAGAGATTGTGCCGAGCAGAGATTTGTGAAAAAAAGCTGGTAACGGTTCTTGTTCATGTCCATACCTGACCATGCTCTGCCCCACTCCCAGCCTGTCCTCTCCTCGGAGCACATGGCTGCCCTTGGAGTCTTCGGCTTGTGCCAGATCCATGCCTTCGTGGACTACCTCCGGAGCAAGCTGAACCCACAGCAGTTCGAAATCCTCTTCAGGAGCGTCATTTCCCTGGTTGGCTTTGTCCTCCTCTCCATCGGGGCCGTGCTGATGCTCACAGGTAGCCCGAGGCTGTGGCCATTAGAAGGGTGTTTCACCCTCTTTCCTTGCTTCCAAAGGCATGGAATTTGTCCATCCTAACTCCGTGTTATGATGGTGTCAATGCCTGTGAATCCCCTCAAAGGGGGAGGTTGGGACCTGCCCAAATGTGTGCATTAGCAAGGAATATTTAAGCAGCAGCTGTAAGGCAGGAGGGGCAGAGACTGAGGACACCGGGCTGGTGCTGCAGGTACTGATTGTTCTCTGTAGTAGCAAAAAGATGCTAAAAATAGAGGTTGGGCAGGGAGGAGATTTTTAGGATGAAATTGCATTGTATTTCTTTTCTAAAATGGCAGGTTTTAGTAACAGAGATTCTAAATGAGGTCTGGGATCACTCATTCAGCCTCATGTGCTTCCCTGGGAGAGTGTGTGTCAACATTGCCTGTTGCTCTGCTGGATCCAAAGAGGATTTCTTTTCTCCATTTTCCTAGGGAAAATCTCACCATGGACAGGGCGTTTCTATTCCCTGCTGGACCCTTCCTACGCCAAGAACAACATCCCCATCATCGCCTCTGTCTCTGAGCATCAGCCCACCACTTGGTCCTCCTACTACTTCGACCTGCAGCTCCTTGTTTTCATGTTCCCAGGTGAGTCGCCAGACTCTGAGTTAGTCACCAGAGGGTTTTTCTGCCTCTTCTGGCCGTGCCAAGCCTGCCTGGGAGCGCTGTGTCCCTCTGTGCACTTCTGTGTCCCTCTGTGCCTGGTTTTATTTGATCTCTGAGCTGAACCTGATCCCTTTCTCTCCCCCCTCACAGTTGGTCTCTACTACTGCTTTAGCAACCTCTCGGACGCTCGTATCTTCATCATCATGTACGGCGTGACCAGCATGTACTTCTCGGCTGTCATGGTGAGTGCTCATAACACTTTAATTTGTTTTCCTGAACTTAGTGATGATTCTTTCACCCCGAGGGCTTTTCTCCCTTCCGTAAATGTGGGAGTTTTTGGCCCCATTCTGTAGTGAAGGAAGGTGAAGTTGTAAAACTCATTGTTTTGGGTGTTACTCATGTCCCTGTGGCCAACGCCGCCTGGTCACTGTTCATGGTCTCCCAGTGCTGAGCTCCCACTGCAATCACAAACAAATTCTCAGGGTTTTCAAGCAGGGTCTGGTGACAAACAGCTGCTGATAAGCCCGTTTCCGCTCTTCCTATGGCACTCTGAACACTAAATGTGGTTGAGCTCTGGTGCAGAGGCAGCTACTAATCCTCGCCTCCAGCTAAGATTGCTCAAGTAACCTCAGTTTCCCACATGGGCCGATTTTGAGCACTTGGGAATTTCCCTCAGGGATGTCTGAGATGGTGGCAGCTCCCCACTAAAAAAATCAGCCACAGGTTTGTCCCAAGGCTGATGTATCCACTGAATTTGAGGTGCTGAATTAGGAACGGCATCAAATTCCCTTTTCTCTTGGATTTCTGCTGGGTTCCTTCTCCGACTGTTCTGCTGTTGCCATAGGTGCGTCTCATGCTGGTGCTGGCTCCAGTGATGTGCATCCTGTCTGGTATCGGGGTCTCTCAGGTGTTGTCCACCTACATGAAGAACCTGGATATCAGCCGGCCAGACAAGAAGAGCAAAAAGCAGCAAGACTCCACCTACCCCATCAAAAATGAGGTGAGCATCAGGCTGGCTCAGGAAGACACCTGGTCCTGGTGGGCTGAGTGTAGGACGCTGATGGCCCTGTCCCTCCCGTGCTGAGACCCTGGGTTGTTCCTACAGGTTGCCAGCGGCATGATCCTGGTCATGGCATTCTTCCTGATCACCTATACCTTCCATTCCACCTGGGTGACCAGTGAGGCCTATTCCTCCCCCTCCATCGTCCTCTCTGCCCGTGGCGGGGATGGCAGCAGGATCATCTTTGATGACTTCCGAGAAGCTTATTACTGGCTGCGGCACAACACGCCGGAGGTACGGGGGGGTTGGGGCCTTGGGCACCCCACATTGCCCACTGAGGCACTGATGCACGGCTGGTGTTTGGTGCAGGATGCCAAGGTGATGTCCTGGTGGGACTATGGCTACCAGATCACTGCCATGGCCAACCGGACCATTCTGGTGGACAACAACACCTGGAACAACACGCACATCTCTCGTGTCGGCCAGGTGGGTCCTTCCTTCCCCTTCTGCCTTGGCCAGCCCTTCTGGGCACCATGTCAGCACTGGCTGACACCACGTCTGCTGCAGGCCATGGCATCGACGGAGGAGAAAGCCTACGAGATCATGAGAGAGCTGGACGTCAGCTACGTGCTGGTCATTTTTGGCGGCCTCACTGGGTACTCATCTGACGGTAAGATCCCGCTGTGAGCCGGGTCACACCCTGCCAGGGGCACTGGTGGCAGAGTCCCACCTCCAGCTGGGGCTGCAGAGTGAAAATGGTGCCAGAACACTCCTCTCTGGAGCTCTCCCTCAACCTTGCTTTTGGCCTCCCCACATCTCAAGTCTTCCTTCTGGCCCCCCAGCTCAACTTGACTCCTTATTTTTTGGCCTCATCCCAGCTTGTTCTTTCACCCCAATTCAACCCCTCGCACTTGGGCCCCCAAATCAACTCAAGCCCTCATTCTTTGCCCCCCCAACTCTCTGCCTTCTAGACATCAACAAGTTCCTGTGGATGGTGCGGATCGGGGGCAGCACGGACACGGGGCGCCACATCAAGGAGCACGACTACTACACCCCCACCGGGGAGTTCCGAGTTGACCGCGAGGGCTCCCCGGTGCTGCTCAACTGCCTCATGTACAAGATGTGCTACTACCGCTTCGGCCAGGTCTACACTGAGGCCAGTGAGTCCCTGAGTCACCCCCTGGGCGTGACACCGCTTTTAGGGGGCCCAACCGTGCCCTGACATCTCTGGGGCTCGATGCAGCAGCACTGCCTGTCCTTTGCCCTCTCCTAGAGCGACCACCAGGCTACGACCGGGTGAGGAATGCCGAAATCGGCAACAAGGACTTTGAGCTGGACGTGCTGGAGGAGGCATACACCACAGAGCACTGGCTGGTCCGAATATACAAGGTATGGCACCAGAACGAGCCCAGACCCATCAGTTTGGGAAAAAAACCATGGAATTCTACCTGATGAACCTTCTTTTGCTGCCCAGGTGAAAGATTTGGACAACCGCGGGTTGTCGAGGACGTAGAGCAGCCGGCGCCAGCCACTCCAGACACTGCACTGACCCAGCCTTGGCCTGTGCAGCGGAGATTTGGGGGGTTGGTGGGGTTTCAAGGGGGTCTGTTTTGGGTTTGTTTTATACCGTTTGTAAGCGCAGGCAGCGGTGGGCGGACCCTGCCCACCCCATCCTGCCGGGAGTGATTTTTATATACACATGGAGCCGTCGCCAAATCAGGAATTGTGGCTCTCACCGGGGCTGATTGACCAGGAATTGTGAAGAATACAAATAAATAAAAATAAATTTAGTGGGTTTTTCCCCGAATTCTGTCAGAGGGACATTGGGACCGCTTGGCTGCTTTTACTGGATTTGAATGGAAATAGGGGCGGGGCGGGGGCGTGGCCTGGCAGCGGCGCGGGATTCCAGGTGAGGGCGTGGCCTGGGCGACGCGGTGGGCGAGATNNNNCGTGGCGGGAAAGGGCGGCGTGGCCGGACCGGTGCCGGGACCGAGGGCGGGATCGCGGCCCGGAGCGGGGCCGGGGCCGGGGATGGCGGTGCCCTTCGTGGAGGACTGGGACCTGGTGCAGACGCTGGGCGAAGGCGCCTACGGGGAGTGAGTGCGGCGGGGCCGGGGGGGGCGGGGTTGCTGCCGACCGGGTCCGCCCCTTGCACGCCCCTGCCCTGCCCCTCGCGCGACCCAGGCCCCTGCCCTGCCCCTTGCGCGGCCGCTGTCCCCTGGCCCGCACCGTGTGCCGCTTGCACACCCGCTGCTTATCCCCGCGTGGTCCCGCGCGGCCACTGCGTGCCCACTGTTTGCTCGCCTCTTGGCCATCGCACGCCATGTGCGTGCCCACAGCGTACCCAATACGCACTGCTCGCCCATCACATGCCCACTGTTTACCCACTCTACGGTCGTTGCATGCCCTCTGTGTGCCCACTGCTTGCCCATCACATGCCCCGTACGTGCCCCTGATGCAGAGCCATTGCTTGCCCTTATGTGCCCCCTGCTTGCCCATAACACCCCCTTGCATATCCGATGTGCACCCCCTGCGTGCCCATCGTGCACCTGCCTGTGCCTGCATCCCCTGCCTGTTCCTGCCCGCTCTCTGTCTCCAGGGGCAGCACTTTCTGCCCATTCCCTGTCCATTCCCTGCCCATTTCTTGCCTGAACTGGAAATGCTCCCTGCCTGCTACCTGTCTCCAGAAGCAGCATTCTCTCCCAATCCCCTGCCTGCCGCCTGTCTCTGGGGGAAGCATTCCCGTTCCCATTCCCTGCCCGTTCCGTGCCCACTGTGCCCTCGCTGACCCCTGCCCACCACAGGGTGCAGTTGGCCGTGAACCGCCGCACTGAGGAGGCCGTGGCCGTGAAAATTGTGGACATGAAGCGCGCAGCCGAGTGCCCGGAGAACATCAAGAAGGAAATCTGCATCAACAAGATGCTGAGCCACGAGAACGTCGTCCGGTTCTATGGGCACCGGCGGGAGGGGGCCACGCAGTACCTGTTCCTGGAGTACTGCCGCGGCGGAGAGCTCTTCGACCGCATCGGTGCGGCACGGGGCGACCTGGGCATTTAGAGGCAATGGGGCATCCTAAATTGTCACCCCCACACGCCTGAGGACTGCTCCTCCCCTTCTTCTTCCCCACGTGCAGAGCCGGATGTCGGGATGCCGGAGCCGGAGGCGCAGCGGTTCTTCCAGCAGCTGATTGCCGGCGTGGTGAGTGGTCAACAGCAGCGCTGGAGGTGGCGATTCCTGCACGGCGCTGACCCTTCCCCTCCTCCGCAGGTGTATCTGCACAGCATCGGCATCACCCACCGCGACCTGAAGCCGGAGAACCTGCTGCTGGACGAGCGAGGTGGGGCAGGCGTGTCCCTCTCCGACCCCATGAAGTTTTCATTTTTTAATTTGTATTTTATTGCAATTAATTGTAATTTTATTTGAACGTTCAATTTAAAGTTTTAATTTGAGTACTTTTATTTTGCGTTTGAATTTTTAATTTAGGGGTTTCATTGTATTCTGAATTTAAATTTTTACCATGCATTTTTAGTTTAAAGTTTTAAAAAAATTTTTAGCTTCATTTCTTATTTGAATTTACATTTTAACTTGAATTTTTTCTTTTAGCTTTATTTGTATTTTAATTGCAACCTTAAGTTCAACTTAAGAACTTTAAAATCATAACTTGAGTTTTTATTTTAAACTTAACTTTCAATTCAAATTTTTAGTCAGAAACTTTAGGTTTGAATTTGTAATGAAAATTTTTATTCATGTTTTAATTTAAATAGAAATTTAATTTGCATTTTAAACTAATTTCCTGAGGCGGGGTAGTTTCGACTTTAAATCAAAAGTTTTACTTTGGCTTTTCCCTTCCGTTTGGGCCCAGACAACCTGAAGATCTCGGATTTTGGCCTGGCCACGGTGTTCCGGCACAACGGGAGGGAGCGGCTGCTGAACAAGATGTGTGGGACCCTGCCCTACGTGGCCCCGGAGCTGCTGCGGCGCCCGGAGTTCCGCGCCGAGCCCGTCGACGTCTGGGCCTGCGGCGTGGTGCTGACAGCCATGCTGGCTGGAGGTGGGAATATTGGGATTATGGAATTCCCAGGGGGTGACTTGGTGCTGACAGCCATGCTGGCTGGAGGTGGGAATATTGGGATTATGGAATTCCCAGGGGGTGACTTGGTGCTGACAGCCATGCTGGCTGGAGGTGGGAATATTGGGATGCATGGAATTCCCAGGGGGTGACCTGGTGCTGACAGCCATGCTGGCTGGAAGTGGGAATATTGGGATATACGGAATTCCCAGGGGGTGACATAATGGCCAGAGGAGGTGGGAACATGGGAATGCCTCTAGGAATGGATGGAATGCATGTGACGTGCTCAGGGGGCGTGGGGGCAATGCAGGAGGGGTGCAAAGGATGTGTTTATGGAATGCATAAGGGGTGTGTGTATGGGATGCAGAGTGTATAGGTATGGAATGCAAAGGGGAAGCATATGGAATGAGGAGGAATGTACAGATGGAAGGCAGAAGGGGTGCACGAGTGAAATGTGTGAGGGGAAGTGTCTGGAGTGCACCAAGGGATGGATGGGATGGGAAAGGAGCACGCATGAGATGGGAAGGGTGTGTGAAGCACAGAGGTGGAAGGCGTGGGATTCATAAGGGAGATGTGAAATGCCTGGAAGGGGATGTCTGGAATACCTACAGGGATGCATGGAAGGCAGAGAGGGCTGCAGAAGGGGAATGTTTGTGTTGCATAAGGGGCGTGTGTGAGAGGCACAGGGGAGGTACGGGATGCATGGAAAGGCATGGAATGTGTATGAGAAAGTGTGGGATGCACGGGGAGGTGTGGGATGCATGGGGAGGTTTGGGATGCACGGGGAGGTGTGGGATGCACGGGGAGGTGTGGGATGCACGGGGAGGTGTGGGATGCACGGGGAGGTGTGGGATGCACGGGGAGGTTTGGGATGCACGGGGAGGTGTGGGATGCATGGGGAGCACACAGGATCCATGGCAGGGCAGGGTCACTGGCACACCACATCCCTGTGGTGCCACGTGTGTGCCTGGTGGGTCACGGCACCAGGGGCTGACAGCAGTGGGATCTCCTGGCAGAGCTGCCCTGGGACCAGCCCAGCGACAGCTGCCAGGAATACAGCGACTGGAAGGAGAAGAAAACCTACCTCCCACCCTGGAAGAAGATCGATTCAGCTCCCTTGGGTAAGCACGCGGCACCCAGCAGCTCCCTAAATATATACATCTGTATACACACAAACATATACACAGATATACACACAAGTATTTAGATATACACACACCATACTGTATTCCACCCCCTCGTCTCCCCCAGCACTGCTGCACAAGATCCTCACGGAGAGCCCAACAGCAAGGATCACCATTCCCGACATCCAGAAGGACCGGTGGTACAGCAGACCCCTCAAAAAGGGTAAGGGGCTGTGGGGAAATGTGCTTGTGCCCCCAGATCTGGGAGTTATTGGGTGTCCTGTGCCTTTGCAGATGTCAAGCGTGCTCGGCTCTCCTCGGGGGGGGTCTCCGACTCCCCTGGAGGCTTCTCCAAGCACATCCGATCCGATACAGACTTCTCACCGGTGAAGGGAGCACTGGGGTGAGCCTCTGCTTCCCTCCACGCGGGTTTGCAATTCCTTGCACACCTCGGGGCTTTCCCGACGTTTTCTCCAGGAGGTGGTCGGGTGGAAACCCTGCACAACCCCTGCGATCATCCCAAATCCTGCAAAATCCCATGCAATTCCCACATCCGGCTCTCTCCAGCACTCCTAACGCTTGTGTCCCCCCTTGCCTTGCAGTGAGGACAAGGCAAGCTATTCCACGTCACAGCCGGAGCCCGGCACGGGCGGGATGCCCTGGGAGAGTGGCACAGGAAGCATCGACCAGCTGGTGCAGGGCTTCAGCTTCTCGCAGCCCGCCTGCCCCGAGCACATGCTGGTCAACAGCCAACTCCTGGGCACCCCAGGCTCCTCGCAGGTCAGGGGCTGCAGGGCCCACCTGGCACCACTGGGAATATCAAGGTGCTGCCTGGCAGTGTTTGGGGTGCGGCCGGGCGAGGTTCATCCTCCTGGGATTCCACCTCGCAGTGTTTGGGGCGCAGCTCAGCCTCATCAGTGGTGTCAGGGTGCACCTTGCAATGCTTGGGGGCTGCTCCGTGCTCTTTGGGGTGCAGCTTTGCCTGGTGGGGTCTGTCAGGGGAGCAGCTTGGCAGTCTTGGAGGTGTAACTTTTGTTATTTATCACCTCGGGTGCGAGTTTGCAGGATTTGGGGCGCAGCTTTTTAGTGTTTTCTGTGTCAGGGTGACGCTTTGCTGTGGCTTTGGGGTGTCTGGGGGGCAGTTTCATGTCTGATTTACAACACTGGGGTCCAGCGTGGTGTTGTGTAACTTGGGGTGCAACTTTGCATCCTATACATGACAATGAAGAGCAACTTTTCCATGTTTATGACATCAGGCAGCAGCTTGGCACTGTTTGGGTGGTGGCTGGGTGAGGTTTAGCATCTTAGGGTGCAACTCTGCAGCATTTGGGGGGCCAAGTCTCATCCACTTTGCAACATCAGGATCCAGTGTTGCACCTTTTATACTACTGGGGTGCAACTTTCCCTTAGATGTATAGAATTAAGAAGCAACTTTTGTTATATTCGTAGTATCAGGGAGCAGCTGTTGGGATCGTGGCTGTTGAATATTTACCACCTCAGGGTGTGAGGTGCAGGATTTGGGGTGCAAATTTGCAGTACCTTACAAGTCAGTTTGTCACTTTTCCAGGGACTTGAGGGACAGTTTCACATCTGATTTACAGCACTGGGGTGCAGCACTCTGCTGTGAAAAATATTGGGGTGCAACTTTGCATCACAAATACCACATTAAAGAGCAACTTTGCTGTATGGAATATCAGGGAGCAACTTGACAAGGCTGGGCTGCAGCTGTTTTGTCATCTCGGGGTGCCACCTCCCACGATTTGGGGTGCAAGTGTGCAGCATTTACGGCATCAGGGTTCACTTTGTGCAGTGGTTGGGGGCTGCTCTCTGGTGTTTGGGGAGCAGCTTTGCATCTGATTTACAATATCCAGGAGAAACTTGGCAGTCTTGGGGTGCAGCTGGGCAAGGTTTGTCATTTCAGGGTGCAACCTCGTGGCATTTGGGGCACAATTTTGCAGTATTTTGAGTAATAAAATGCAACTTTCCAGTTACAGGATACAGCTCTGCAGCACTTGAGAGGCAACTTCACATCCAGTTTATAGTATCGGGGTCCATCATTGCGCTATTTACACTATTGGGGCACAACTTTGCATCACAGATGCGTCACTGAGGAGCATTTTTGCCGTGTTTGTGATAGCAGGAGCTGACTTTGTGCTGCTTGGGATGTGGCCGCCGAGCGTTTCTGCTGTTTGGGATGCTGTTGTTGCCTTGTGCCATCAGGGGGTGCAGCTTTCCAGCATTTCCTCACCAAAAGCCGGGATTTGTCAGAGCTGGGGCTGGAGCTTGGTGGGATGGATGACCTTTTTGGCGGGATTTATAACCTCTGGAACTGGTTTTTTTTGGGGCGGCAGAGCCCGTGGCAGCGGCTGGTGAAGAGGATGACGCGGTTCTTCACCAAGCTGGACGCCGACGGCTCTTACCGCGCGCTGAAGGAGGTGTGTGAGAAGATGGGGTACGGCTGGAAGATGAGCTGCACCAACCAGGTGAGGGTCAGGAGGTGGAACTGGGGCTGGGACTCCCCTGTGCTGGTTCATCAGTGAATAATTTGAGGCACCCCCTCCCTTTGCAGGTCACCATCTCGACCACAGACAGGAGGAACAACAAACTCATCTTCAAGGTGAACCTGGTGGAGATGGAGAGCAAGATTTTGGTGGATTTTCGCCTCTCCAAGGTGCACAGGGGGTCTGGGTGGGGGGTGAGGGCTGCAGGGCAGGTGCAGGGTGGGGAAGGACCATGTGGGGTGGGTGCAGGACAGTGCAGGGTGGGGAAGGACCCCAGGAGGTGTGAGTGCCAGGGGATGGAGGGGTGCAGGTGGGTGTAGGGGGGTGTAACCCCTGTCTCTCCCCACGCAGGGTGACGGCCTGGAGTTCAAGAGGCATTTCCTGAAGATCAAGGCCAAGCTCAGCGACGTTGTGAGCACCCAGAAAGTCTGGCTGCCCGGCACCTGAGCCCTCACACCCCTCCTCTGCCTCTTCCTTCTCTTCCTCCACCTCCTCCTCCTCTTTCTGCTCCTCCTCTTCCTCCTGGCTGGGCTCTGGCAGCAGCACCCAAACGCTGTGAAGGAGTCCAGCTGCCCGTTTTAGGTTTTGAAGGTTCAATAAAGCCCTGGGGGACCCAAGGAGAGGCTCCTTGCTGCAAGGGGGAGATTGCAAGGGGTTGTTCACTCTGAAACCTGCTGATGGCACAGCTTTGCTCAGCCAGCGTAAATCCCACTGCGGGATCTCTGCCGAGCCCTAAAGCAGCCCCAGGGTTGGGGAGCTGACCCCCCCCACCCCCCAGCCCTGCCCTGTCTCAGGGCAGTGACTGCCCTCATTTTCCAGCCTCTCTAATTGCTTTTTGGAAGGACTAACAAGCCTGAGAGCTGCCAGGGGTTGTTAGCACTGGAGCGAGAGAGGAGAGCCAGGGATTAACCCCATCCCCCCAAAAAAAGAGCATCCCCCCCAAAAAAACCCACCCCAGGGTGCAAAGCCTGAGATATCTCCACGATTTCTCCCTAAAGCTGCATCAGTGTTTAATTATGGGGCTAAAAAATACACTTTTTACTTGTTTACCCCTTCTTCATTTTTTTTCTTTTAATATCCCTTTCCCCAGCTTTTTTGTTTCCCTGGTGGGAACCCCCCTTGGGCGAAGCAATTAGCAGCGATTTTTTAATTGCATATTTATATTGCAGCTGGGGAGCGAGACCCCGGCAGCGGGCGAGGGGAAAGCAGGAAGACGCTGCGCTCCGACCTTGTTTGCTTTTCAGCTGGGATTAAGCACTTTTAATTGTCCAGGAGATCACAGATTGCGGTCAGAGGGGATAATTAGGCTGAATACAGGGTTTTCTGGTTCATTCCCCTCAGGAATTTATATTTCCAAGGACATAAAAAAGAAAATCTTTGGGAATGCCTCAGGAATGGAGGGTTGTGGAGGGGCATGAGGCTGGACACAACTTGTTGCATGAGTGGGTCTCGCTGTCAAATTAATTTTTCACCTGTTACCTGCTGTAAATGGGACATTTTGGGGGGTCACAGGCATGTCTCTTCCTCCCCAGGATGCTCAGGGGAGGTTGGACACTGCTTGTGCTCTGCCATGGTCTCACGCACTGACCAGGCTCCAATCCCATGGGAATTATTTGCAACCCTAATTTTTAGGGTCCTTTTGGGGTTTTTTAACTCCGTGGAGGGGATTATTTTCCGCTTTCGGGGTCTGTGGGGGAAACTCGAGGGGGATGGAAGGTTTGTGTTCCTCTGGGGCCGGGTGAGGGGGGGCTGCACTGAGCGGGGCCCTGAAAGCGCCCTTTGTGCAGCCCCGCCGGGGACCCGGCGCGCTCGGAGGCACCGGAGCGTGGCAAATCCTTAAACCAACAGCACGGCCAGGCCGGGCGGCCGGGGGGCTTCTGCCCCCACCTCATCCCAAATTCATGGTGCTCCAGCGGGCACGGGGGCTTCTGCCAGCCCTCGGCCTCCTGGCAGCATCCTGGGAGCACAGTTTGGGATGCAGAGTTAGGGGTGTGGTGCTGGATGCAGAATGGAGGGCTCGGGGTGCAGGGATGGGGTGTAGGATTTAGCACACGGATGGAGGATGGGGGGTGTAGGATTTAGGATCTAGATGGGGATGTAGGATTTGGGATGCAGAGTCAGGGATGTGGTGCTGGATGCAGGATGGAGGGCTCGGGGTGCAGGGATGGGGTGTAGGATTTAGCACACGGATGGAGGATGGGGGGTGTACGATTTAGGATCTAGATGGAGATGTGGGATTTAGGATGCAGATGTTAGTTGTGGGGCAGAGAATTTGGGATGCAAATGTGGGACATTGTGTTTGTTATGAAAACACAGGATGGAGAATTTAGGATGTAGATGCAGGATGTGAAACAGGGAACTTAGGATGCAGATATGAGACAGGATTGAGGCTGCAGGATGCAGGATTTAGGATGTAGGTTCAGGATGCAGGATAGAGTATTTAGGATGTAGGTGTGGGATGCAGCAGAGGATTTAGGATGTAGATGGGGTTGTAGGATTTGGAACACAGATGCAGGTTTCAGGATGCAGATACGGAACACAAGATTTAGGATGTAGATGTAGGACATAGGATTTGGGATGTAGATACAGGATCTGGGAGAGAACTTGGGATGCAGATATGAGACATAGGATGTAGATACGGGATGGAGCATTTAGGATGCAGATGGGGATGTAGGATTTAGGATGAAGGTGCAAGACACAGGATGGAGGATCCAGGATGCAATTGTGGGATAGAAGACAGGATGTAGATGTGGGATAGAGAATTTAGGAGGTACATGGAGACTTAGGATTTCAGATGTAGATACAGGATGGAGGATTTAGGATGCAGATATGGAACATAGGATTTAGGACTTAGATGCAGGATGGGGGATGGAGGATTTAGGATTTAGATGGGGACACAGGATTTAGTATGTAGGTGCAGGATGCAGGACAGAGAACTTGGAATGTAAATGTGGGACAGAGGGTTTGGGATGCAGGATTTAGAATGGAGGTGTGGGATACAGGATGGTGGATTCACAGTGTAGGTACAGAATGCAGAATGGAGAACTTAGAATGCAGATGTGGGATGTGGGACTGGGGATGTAAACGCAGGATGCAGGATGGAGGATTTAGGATGCAGGTGGGGGATGGAGGATGTTGATGCAGGACACAGAATGGAGAAGCCAGGGCGCAGATCTGGAATGGAGTATTTGGAATGTGAATGGGGACATGGGATTTAGGATATAAACACAGGATGAAGGATTTGGGATGCAGGTGTAGGACATTAGATTTAGGACATAGATACAGGATGGGGGGGATCGAGGATTTAGGATGTGGATGCAGAACACAGGATGGAGGATTCAGGATGCAGATGTGAGACAAAGGATTTGGGATGCAGATACAGGGTGCCAGATGTAGGGCACAGAAGAGGGACTGTGGAAGCATTTAGGATGTGATATGAAGAATTCAGAATGCAGACACAAGATTTAGGAAAAAAATAGGAATTTAGGAAGCAGATAGAGAATTTAGAATGTAGACACAGCTTTCCAGATGCAGGATGGAGGATTTAGGAGGCAGATGCAGTTTTCCAGACACAGAACATGTGACACGGCTGCAGGACATGGGAGAGGAGCTGCAGATGTGGGATGCAGGACACGGGACATGGGATGAAAGGGCAGATGCAGAATATGGGATGCAGATACAGAACATGGGGTATAGAAGCAGAATTTAGGGTGCAGAGGTGGGATATAGGACAGGTGGTGAGGGAAGGGAATGTAAGATAGAGGTAAGGGATGTACAGGGCATGGATTGCAGAAGAGGGATTTGGGATGCAGAGGTGGGATACAGCACACAGGAGATGGGAAGTGGATGCAGGAGATGGAACACAGAAGTGGGATTTAGGGTGCAGAAGTGGGATGGAGGTGCAGGCCATGGGATACTCTGGCACCAGAGCACCACAGCACAGCCCCAGCTCTGCACAGCACCCCTGGAGATGGGGAGTGCGTGCAACGAGCCAGGAAATGCAGACTTCCAAGGAAAAAATTATTGCTTTCCAATCCCATACAGACATTTTGCAGCTCGTCCCCCATCTGGGAGGCAGATCCCGGCCATTTGGCCACATCTGCCCACCAGATGTGCTGGGGAGAGGAACAGAGCCCCTGCGGATGGGAAACCTCCCCACTCCCCTCTGTGCAGGCCAGGTTGGGAATGCTGGTGTCCCATATCACACCTGCTCTGGAGAAACGCCTGGATGGGATCAGGGAGCAGCGGGAAGGAAGGACTGGACAGGACCAACCCGGCCTCACAAATTATTTTCATTGCAATTAAGTTTTTGTCCTGTGGCTGGGGGAGGTGGCAATGAGACACAACCAGGGTGCAGCTATAGGGGGCACACCCCAGTATGGCCCAGTATGCCCCAGTAAGGACCCTGGGCTGAGCTTACCCAGGGCCCTGGGTGGGGTGGGGATCCCTGGTGAGGCCAATTGGACTGTCAGGGGTTGTTGGTGCTCTCAGGATCCTGGCAGCAGGATGGGGATGTGGATGTGGGGATGGAATGGAGATGTGCGCAAGGGGTGGGATGGAGATGTGGGATGCAGGGGTGGGATGGAGATGAGGGATGCAGGGAGTGGGATGGAGATGTGGGATGCAGGGGTGGGATGGAGATGAGGGATGCAGGGATGGGATGGAGATGCGGGAGGCAGAGGGTGGGATGGGGATGTGGGATGCAGGGGTGGGATGGAGATGTGGGATGCAGGGATGGGATGGAGATGCAGGATATAAATGCAGAGCTTGGGGTGCAGGTGCAGGACAAGGGATGGTGCAAGGTGCAGGTGTAAGAGGGGAGCAGCATGCAGGTGGAGATGAGGGATGTGGGATGAAGGCTGCACATGCAGGACACGGTGCAGATGCAGGATCTGGGATGTAGATTTGGCATACAAGAATCGGGATGCAGGATGCAAGAAGTGGGACGCACAGGGCAGGGTGTGGAACGAGGTTCAGATGCAGAGCGTGGAATGCAGGGCACAGGGTGCAGATAGAGGATTTGGGATGCAGATGTGGGATGCAGGATGCAAGAAGTGGGACACACAGGGCAGGGTGTGGAATGGCAGGTTCAGATGCAGAGCATGGGATGCAGGGTGTGGAATGCAGGGCACAGGGTGGATATACAGGATTTGGGAGGCAGATGTGGGATGCAGCTGCAGGATGTGAGAAGTGGGATGCGTGGTGCAGGATGTGGGATGAAGAGTGCAGATGCAGGACGTGGGGTGCAGGGCTGATGGTGCAGATGAAGGATTTGGGATGCAGGGGACCGCCACAGGATGCTGATCCAGGGGATGGGCATGGGATGCAAAAGCAGGATGCAGTTGGAGGGTGCAGCTCGAGGATAGAAGAAATGGAATGCAGAATCCGGGTTGCAGGAGTGGGATGTGGGATGTAGGTGCTGGATTCAGGAAGGAGATGTGGGGTTACCAATGAATCTCCAGGATGGTGATGCACCACTTCAAGCAGAGAAGAATGGGGGAAACATTTCCCATCTGATTTTTAGAGGCAGATGAGAAGACTTCCCAATAACATCAGCTTTTCAGGGACTGGAAATCCAATAGGATTCCAGAAGCATTTTTATTTTCTCAATTACCCCCATCAGCTTGGTGTCTCCAGGACAGAAATATTCATTTAGAGAAAGAAACCCTAAAGCTGGAGCAATTCCATCTGAAGACACCCAAATCCAGCATTTCCCTCCTCTCTCCTAAGCATTTCCCACTGTGGAGGTGCCTGAGGGGCTGGATTTGTTGGATTTTTAACTCAGGAGATGTTTTAGCTCTTGCAAAAGCATCGCAGCAGCCTCGGGAATGCCGCCACATTAATAAAAGCAAAAATGCAGAGGAGTCTGTTAAGGAAACTCCTGCAAAAATCCCTTCCAGAAACATCGTAGGCAACATTAGCTCTTGGTTTCAGCTTTTTGCCCTGTTTTATTTCATCGGAAAAATGAGTTTTGGAGGTCACCACATGCCCAGAGGATTGTGCAAGGTGGGTTTTTGCAGCAGGTTTGGTCCCTGGATCCTCCTGTCAGCGTCAGGAAGGGATTTAGTGAGGAAAAACCTGGAATTTACAGCTTAAAATCAGAATTTTCAGGTTAAAACCTACAACAATCGCCCTGAATTGGAGGACTGGCACTGTGGATGCAGCCTGGCAGTGGTGCCAGGGGCACAGGTGAGGCCCAAGCAGTGCCTCTTGCCTGGCAGGCAGGAGAGGGGGAAAAATGCTTTAAAAAGGTAAAAAAAAAGCTCCAAAGCAGAACGCTGAGGTCATTTTCTTGGCGAGGAAGTCGGCTCCTTCCAAATGCCTCCGGGTCGGGTTTAATATCAGCAGAAACATTCTTGGGCAGGGTGGGGAGAAAGTGCTGCTCTCACCATTGAGAGCAGAACCCTCAAACCCCCAAATGCCCTAAAAAGACCCCCAAACACCCCAAAACCCCCAGAATCAGCTCCCCAGCCCCTCAGACTGCTTCTCTGGAACCTCCAGGTGTGGACTAAATGAGCATTGGTGTGGGAGAGGTGTGAAAGCAGCTCACAGAGAAGGGGAAAATCCCCCTCTGGGAGCAGAGAACTGAATCTTTAAAGTGGCTTTTGAGCATCTTTTGGCCACTGCTGGGATTTTTGGGATGTAGAGAGGAGGAAAGTGAGGGGGTCTGGCAGGGAAAATGCCATTTTTCCTATCATCCTGGAGAGTTTTATCATCACTTCAATCCCTCCTTGATTTAGCATCATCTCGGCAGGCTCAGCACCCAGCAACAACCCCCTGGGGCAGAGGGACCTGCGTGCGAGGAATATCCTGCTGGAAAATACATCAAAAAGGAGGGGGAAAATTAAATGGATTTAATCTGCTGTGCTCTGCTCAGGGCTGGCTGAGAAGCTCAGGGGCCTGCCAGTGCCTTGTGCGAGCCCTCGGCCGCCCTGCGGAGCTGTTGTGGCTTTTCCAGGGATTTTACACCTTAGGAGGGGGAGGTTTGACCGTGTTCGTTTTGCTAAACCTCACCAAAACCCAAACCAGAGCTTGGAGGGAGGAGGAGGCGGGAGATGCAGGGAAAGGTTATTCTAAACTTGGGGGGAAAACAAAAAACAGGAGCTGAAGTGGGAAAACGAGTTTGGGATTGCAGCAGAGCAGGGGTGTGACAGTGGCAGGGATGCTGTGGGAAGCAGGGATGCTGCACCTTGCTAGGGATGTGCATCCCACCAAAATCAAGATGAAAAAAAATTCCCCAAGAGAATGAGCAGGATAAGCATCATCAGGAGGGCTCTGATCCCACTGTGAGGGAGGCTGTGAGGGGATGCTCTGGTGTGGAAGGGGATTTTCCTCCGTGCTTGCACATTCCTGCCGTCAGCAGTATTTACAAGACGGCACCAGGAGAAATCCCAGGTCGGCTGGACCTCCTCCCACAGCCCCCTGCTCCTTAATCTTGGGTCTTTCTCCCTGTTCCCTTTGGTCTGTGCTCTCTTCACCTCATAGCTGCAATCCCTCCTATGCTAAAGTCCTGCTCATGACATTCCAGAGCAGCTCCTTCCAAAATTTTCCCCATCCCAGCACCCAGAGCTTCCCCTTCAGCCTTTTATAGGGACAGGGCTGCTGCAAGGCTGCTCTCGGGTGCAGGGTTAGGGATGGACTCCATGGGGCTGCTCCATCTTCAGGCAATGCTGGGAGGGCCCAGCAGCAATGGAAAAAGGCCCTGGGGAGCGGTGCAGAGTGCAGAGAGGTTTGTGGGATGCAGGGATGCAGCACGCAGGGATGCTGGCAGCACATGGAATGTTTGGGGTGTGTGGGATGGTCGCAGCATGCGGCGATGCTTGGGCTGCACAGGGATATTTGTGGCACGCGGGGATACTTGCAGCGTGGGGGGGATGCACTAAAGCCACTTCACAGGAACCAGCAACACCTGCAGCAGCTTTGCAGGCCTTCCGTGCCTCAGTTTCTCCTTCCTGAGAGCCAGGGCTGTTGGTTTCTCCTCACGGGACGCTGTGGCGTGGGGAAACCTGGCCGTGCCCTGGCTGTCGGCTCCGCGCTTGGCCGGCAGCCAGGGCAGCACTGGGGGCCCACTGCTCACCAGATGTGATAAGGAAAGGTTTGGCCGAGGCTGGAAAAGGAGAGAAAAAGAAAAGGAGGGATAAAAAAAAAAGGGGGAAAATAAAAAAAAAGCAAAAGCAAAGCAGATTCCTTGGCAAATCAAAGCAGAATGCTTGCACACGGCCTTGCATCCAGCCATCTGTCTTGATAAGGGGTTCTGGGGAGGAGAAGGAGGAGGAGGAGGAGGAGGAGGAGAAGGAGGCAAGCTGACACTGAGAACCTGACAGCAACCCCACTTCATTGCAAAAAACCTGTCAGATTTCCCACTGCCGGGTGACAAGGGGCCCAGACCCAGTGTGCCTCAGTTTCCCCACTGCATGCATGCACTGAGGTGTGGCAAAGGGGTTAAAACTGCCTTGGAGGGGGTTAAACAGGGCGATTTTCTGCTGGGTTTTATCCAAAACATATGTTTTCGCCACTATTCGAGTTATCTGGGATATTTCCTGCGTGTTTGCTCCTATGGCAACCGGCCCAGCATGAAAGGCCCATTTACTGGGCCCAGGGATAGGGAACGGCCATATGGTGTCAATTTTGAAGGCGCTCCATCCCCTCCGCCCGTCTCCGGTTCTCCCTCCACCACGGTCTTGGCCCCTCGAGAGGCGTCCACCACGAGCTGGGTGCAGCTGGGCTTGGGAACGGGCGCTGCCAGCAAGGTGAGGTGGCGGGTTGGCTTTGGGGAGCTCAGGGAAGGATTGGCCTCAGCCAAGATCCTGCGGGATCCTTCAGGAGACAGCGGCGGAGTGAAGGCTCCTGCAGCACCCACCTGAGCCCCTTCAGGAGATGGGGATGGAGACAAGGGACCCACAGCTCTGATCTGGGATCCGCCAGGAAGGTTGGGATGGAGACAAGGTACCTGCAGCACTGAGGCGCGCCCAGAGAGAAGGCTGAGGACAAGATGTCTGAGTTATGGGCCCAAGGCCCGTCCACAAGACCGGGCTGGAGACGGCCTCCAGCAAGGCTCATTCCAGCTTGGCCTGGGGCAGGCAGCTGCTGGAGAGATCACGGGCCACGGAACCTTTTATCACTCTCAGAAACCTCTACAGGGGTGCAGGGAGCTCTGTCCCACCCCAGCAGCCTGGGATCTCCTTGGAGATAACCCCAACAATCTTGGGAAACTCAACGAGCACTTCACAGGGAGGTTCTCTGCTCCTTCCTAAAGACGGAGGCAATTTTTGGTGCCAAAGCAGCTCCACGGAGGTAAATGACCAAAATATTTAAAAAATGAAGCAAAAGCACCCTCTAGTCTGCTGAAAAAAAAAAAAATTAAAGTAAAAAAAGTGTTTCCTAAGAATTCTAATTTTCTTTTGTTGCCAATGGGCATTTGCTGCAGGGGAGATGATAAAGCTGGGCAGGACCAGGCACGGCATGGGACAAGGGATTTTGGGAATGATTCACTCCCAAAGCCTCCCGCAGAGGTATTTCTGATGAAAAAAAAAAAAAATAGATTAGTTGGGGCTTTTTTAAGAAAAAAAAAGAGGTTTTACAGAAGTGACCCTTCCCACCAACCTCACCATTTTTTTTGCTTTTTTTTTTAATAAGGAAGAAAAGCCTTTCAGCCAAAAAAAACCTTTGCTATGAGAACGTGTGTTTGGGTCAAAAAGCCACTTTTCACTGAGAGGAAAATTAAACCAACAAAACCTCCCTGTCCAATGCATGAAGTGATGGGTTGGCAAAGCTCATGGGGAGATATGCCTTCTTTAGAGGCAACATCTCTCCTCCTCCTCTTTCTACTTCTCATCCTCTTCCTTTCTTTCTCTTCATCTTCCAGTCCTCCTCATCCCTTAGTTCTTCTCCTCTTCCTCCTTCTTCTCCTTTTCTTTATTTTTCTCCTCCTCTTCCTTCTCCTCCTCCTCTTTCCCCCTCTTGTTGTCTTGTCTCTCCTATCCTCATCATTTTCATCGTGTCTCTTCTCATCTCCTCATCTTCTCTTCCCAGGTGATGTGTGTTTCCACGTGTGCTCCATCCCAACACCTTTGTGCCCTGTTCCTGATCCGTTCCCCAGAGTGGAAATCCCGAGATTCCCCACTCACACACACATCGCCTGCCACACTGCAGAGCACATTCAGTAGTGGATGTCACCCAATGCCACCTGCACTGCCAAGGGTGGGGGGCACCAGGCTGGCGCCTCCTGTCCCCTTCCCAAAAAGGAGCCACAAACCTTCCCTCGATCAAGATCATCGGATGCCAAAGGGAGACATAGGGACTGGGACAAGGAAGGGACATGTGAGTGGCACAAGGCACCTGCTGGGGTCAGGGCTGGGGTGATGGGACCAGGACACAGTGACGGGCATTGGGATGTGATGATGGAGACAGGGACAGATGATGGGGACTGGGATGGGATGATGGGACCTGGACAAGGTACTTGCTGGGGGCAGGAGAATGGGAACTGGAAGGAGGTGCCTGCCAGGGACAGAAGCAAGGGGACCACGACAAGGAACCCAGTGGAGCCCAGCATGGCGTGACAATGACAGGACCGTGGCAATGGGGAGCATCTCCCAGCCTCAGTCCCTCCACCCTGGCCCTGAGCTCTGCACCCAAAACCGGAGCAGTGGAGACGAGCAGAGGGGTCCCCACCTCGCTCACCCCAAAAGCGCTGCGGCGGGGCCGATGGGCTCCCGCGGAGACGGGAGCGCCGAGGGCCGGAGAGCGGGGAGCTGCCGGCTCAAAGCCGGGGCCTCACTCCCACGAGCGGATGAAAGGCTCCCTGTCCAAACGGCATTAGACGCGCTGCGAAGGCTCATTCCCGATCGGTCACGCTCCGAGGCGCAGCTGCAAAACCCCCTCCGGGAGCCCGGGATGCTCCGGGGGCTTTGTTCGGAGCAGTCCCGCTTCCCGGGGAACCGTGACAAGACGATGGGATTACGGGGCAGGAGAAATGAAATAAAATAAAATAAACCCCAACTTTGCTGAGACCACGCTGGCTGGGCTGAAACACAAAGGGGACCCTCAAATTCCCTCGTGCTCCTACCAGGAACGATGGCCCCACCTGGGCGGGGGAAAGGGGCACGGAGAGGGTTTGAGGATCCCCAAGGAGGGAGGGTGGCTTTTTGGGGGTGTCCCCCCCCATTTCTGTTCCCAAATCCCAGCAGTGAGCAAGCAAGGAAAAGGAGGAAAAACTTGCAAGGAAGCAAACCTTATGAGGAGGGGAAACCTTGCATAGAGGAAAACCTTGTGAGAAAGGAAATTTCACAAGGAGGAAAACTTGCAAGGAGGTACAGCCTTGAAAGAAAGGAAATTTCCAAGGAAGAAAACCTTGCAAGAAGGAAAACTTTACGTGGAGGATAAACCTTGGGTGGGGGAAAATATTGCAAAGAAGGAAAATCTTGCAAGGAAATAGCACTTTGCAATGAGGAAAGCCTCAGGCAAGGAAGGAGATCTTTCAAGGAAGGAAATACTTGAAGCAGGAAACCATTTCAAGGAAGGAAAAACTTTCAACGTAGGAAAATCCTTGTACGGAGGAAAATTTTACAAGAAGGAAAACCTTTGAGAAGGAAGGAAATCTTGCAAGAAGGAAAACCTTGAAGGAGGAAAAAACCTTCCAAGGAAGGAAACTTCAGAGGTTTGGAGGAAGCGAGCAGGTTGAAGGGAGAGGTTCTGCACTTTCCTTCTGGGAGCAGCCCGATCCCTCCTGGCACAGGGCCCGGCACGGTTTGGCTGAAGTTAATTGGGTTAGTGAGCAGCTAAAGGGCGTAGCTTGTCCGAGCGCCTGCTCCCTAATGAGCATCTCATTTGAATCTATGCAAAATAGCAGGGAGCATGGAGACATGCTAATTAAAGTGATTGCTGTTCGCTAATTAAGCAGCAATTCTCCTGCCCAAGAGGGTATTCTCATGCAAATGCGCTCAAGGAGGGGAAAACATCGCCCCAAAAATTGTACAGGGAGAAATTGCAATTTGGCACCACCCCCAGTCTGCAAAACACCTTCATTATGATCCTCATTTTGAGTATTTTTATCCCAAAAAACCAGACTTGGCCGTCTCTTCCGTGCTGAGAACAATCCCAAAGCCCTCATCTTTTCCAGTGGCTGCCATAAATCAAGTAATTTAACTCCTCAGCTGTGCCAACCCCGATTCTGTTTTATTTTGGGGTGTTTTCTTCAGATTATGGGATTTTTAATCTTCTGAGGATTTTTCTTCTCTTCATTTTCTTTCTTTTTTTTTTCCCGTTTCACACTTGTGGAAATAATGACGTCCTACAGGAAACCTCCTGAGGGATAAAATTAGGGCTGGTAAGCACAGGGTAGTGCAGCGTTTCAGTCTCACAGCTTTGTCAAAAACCAAGAGATTTTATTTCAAGTCTAGTTTTGGGGGGGATTTTTAAGCTTATTTTTTCTTTCTTTTTAAACATAGCAACTGCGCTTCTTTGCTCCATGTGGTGCTGAAGCCTTTCCAGGTGAAACTCTCCTTGGGATAAAACCCTTTCCAGCTACCTCATGTGGATGCGACCAAAATACAGAAAATTCCAAAAAAACCAAGGCATGTTAGGCATATTTTGGGTGGTTTTGGGTTCTTTTGGAAGGGGTCAATGGTTTGGGCACAGGGTAAGCCCTTGATAAAGCCCCTTCTTGCTATTTTTAGCCGGAGTACGGGGTTCTTGGTGGCATCATGTGGAGAAAGATGACGCACGGAGCATGTGTGGCGTGTGGGGGCCCTTTGGAAAAAGCGAGAGCCGCTCCCTCAATCCAGCGACACCCTGAACGTACAACTGCTCGGAACGGGGACCGTGGGCTCTCCGGCGTGGAAACGAGCAGGCCAGACACGGGATGACCTCTGCACTCGGACAGGGGGAGGCTCCCGGGAGGCTGCGCAGGGGACCCGCGGTGCGGTGCTCAGGTGCGCTCGGATGGGCACACGGGGTGCCCGGCTCAGCGGGTGACCGCCACCGAGGCGCACAGCTGTGGCAGGTGGCACGGTCGTGTGGGTGCGAGAGCGCATGGGTGCGCAGGTGTGCGGCTCTGTGGCTGCCCATTTGCGCGGCTGCAGGTCCGTGGCTGCCTGGTCCCGTGCGAGCACAGGCGAGCGGCTGCGCTGCTGCTCGGTGCCCAGTCACACGCGCCCGTGGGCACAGTGGCCGGTCGGGTACCCTGCCTTCCCAGTCCCATGGGTGCCCGGGCGCACCTGTTGTTGGGCTGCGCGGTCCCGCGGGTCCCGGCGGTTCGGGGCCGCGCTCCGCCCGGCAGCGCACGGACCCCGCGGCGCTCCGCGAGCACGTGCATCCCCTCCGCCCCTCCCGCTCCCCTTAAAGGGCCCGCCGCGCCCCGCTCGCCGCACGCTCGG